>JAQIBA010000052.1:0-15808 GCA_028293925.1 Brueelia nebulosa
AATATATAAAATACTATAATTATAAATATAAATATTATTAGTATTACAAAATATTTGACAGAGTATAACCATGAACTTCATGGAGGTACTCAGTATTTTCAGGAAATGCAATCGAATGTGTAATTTTTTTTTGCCCACTGTATTCAAATTGGCAATTAGCAGAAGGAAACAAACATCAACCCTTAGCAAAAAGAAATTTGGTAAAAAAACGACGTCACATTGTCATTTAATATATTTATATCTTATTGGGGTGATACTTCTCAATTTATGATGTAACAGTTTCATCGTTTATTTTATTTCACCTCAAATTGCATCTCCACTGTGGGGAATAAAATTACAATAAAAAGTTACAAATTACGTGTGGAGAAACGTGTGATTGTACCGACACACAAACGGGGAGTCACACTCAGGCGGGGGTTTGCAGCCACCCTCGACCTGAGAGTGGCCAAACGCGACCTCATCTCTCTCACGTTTCCATCCGATGACGGCCAAACGTCAGTCCGACGTTCCATTGACCTGACCTTGCCAAGAAGCCGTCAAGAAACGTCACTCGGCGACTGACAAGGAAGCAGCCATCACATCAAATGCCAAAAACCAAATTTTGGCAAAATGAGAAGGAAGCGACCTAAATTAGATTCCTTACATGTCCCTCGAGCACTTAGCGCCCCGCACGAGTCCCTATTCGTGCGGATTGGCTCACGCGGTCGAATAAGGCCAAAACGGGCCGCAAAGCCTCTTCCTCCCCCGACCCCCACATAATGAAAGGAGGGCCGCCTAAGGGTTGAACTGGCCGAAGAAGTGGCTTCCCAAACGAGCGTTGCACAACGGAGATAACCGATCGTATTCCCCCACGATATTGTCTTGCTGGGAATGAGGCAACTCGAGTGACGGATAATTTGAGTTGGAGTGTTTCAGTGGTGTTGTTGAGGGAAAGATTGGCTGTGGAGTGCACCCCGGCTGAAATAACACTCATCGGGAGTTGCGCAAGGGGCTGACACATGATATTATTGTTAGAAAGGTTGACACATTGACAGGGAGTCGAGTTAGAGTCGGGTCATTGGAATTAGTGAAGGCATTCACAACTCCGGTCTCAATTGGCGGAGTGTGTCAAAGTCGGAGGCATTGTTTGTGTTGAAATTGTGTTCGTTTGTCCACGAACAGTCGCTTTGATTGGATTCTATTGAAGGGAAATGTCGAAAAGTGGTCGAGGGGAACAATGCTCTTCTTCAGGACTTGACAAGAGACAAAGGAACAAATTGCGAGTGCAAATGCTGCAGGAGGAAGAGGACCAGTTACCAAAGAACTCTCTATAACCGGACAATGTCCCCGTATTAATTTACTTTTAACTCTGAATTTCATCAGGTGTTAAATATTTTGAAGTTTTCATTGGGACGAGTCCAATGGATTAAAATTCTTCAACGTCTATTTAAAGAAAAAGAGATTAAGAAAATGAGAAAATCCTCAGATTTGCTCGCAAAATCTATTTATCTAATTATGTATCTATTCTAATATCCCACTTATCCGCTAAAGTTTAAGCTTTTATATTATTTTATATAAGTATATTTAATTAAAGGGGAATTCATTAAAATCAATAAAGTAATTAAGTACCGTAAAAAAGTACTTATGTAAAAAGTAAACAAATTAATACATAAATATACAAATAAATACATAAATGATTGTGAAAAATTGAAACAAATAGACTATTTTATTTGCTGCCTTTAAAATGGCCTACAATTTTTTTCTTCCTTTGTATTAGAGAAAAAGGGGTTAAGGCCGACCGAAAGAAGAATCTTCACCTAACCAACATTAGTGTCAACCCGAAGACGTGATCAAATCAAAACTGATCCCTGAAAAACCGCGACCCGCTCTTTAGTGACATTTTTTAAATATTTATCTTTCCCAAAACGGCACGTTTTTTCTTTCAGGTTTTGCTCATTTGTGGCGTGAGCCACTTTTGCAACGGAGCCCCGAGGATTGATGACGTCGACGAAAGCGAAAACCTGGTGAGCAAACCGCCTTCAACGACTCTCACCCGAACCCGGCAAATATTCACGTGAGCTTTTGCTTACAGGTTGAGTACTCGTACAGGTACGCCGTCGACGAGTCCAAGTCCCGGGGCCCGGTCATGGACAGGTGGGAGCACAGGATCGGGGAGTACGTGAAGGGGGCGTACAGCGTGGTCGAACCGGATGGTCGGGTGAGGACAGTCGACTACGAGGTGGACGGGAAGAAGGGGTACCATGCGGTGATCAGGATGAACGAGCCAGGTGAGGGAGGGGTGCCCGGGGCGGATTCATCCCCCGGAGGACCTTGACGGAGGACCTTCGCACAAACCCGTTTTATTTCCTTTTAAAGTCTTATTGAAACGAGGCAACTTCACTTTTCGTCTGCGATCACTTAATTGACATAATCGATAAAACACTTTAAACGTTCATAGTTAACTAATGAGTACTTTAACGGAGGATTTCAGTTTGGTCAGATTCAAATCTCACGACTGCGAGGGGAAACAGGTCATTTGAATCTTCGCTTTAATTGTTTCGGCTCCAATTATCGGTTTTAAGTGCAATTAAAATATTTTAAAAGCTGATTATATAACCACGTGACCCATTGACTTTTCCCCGTGGTCAAAAGGCGAAGTAAAAGCTTCGCCCAGAGTTCACCACCCGCTATATTTTCTGCACCCGCCACGATTAATGTATTTATATCAACCCCGGGTCAATGAAAGTGTTTCAAGAGCAAATCTTTCAAGATGTTCTCAGACCAATTAACAGCAACCACCTCCCGAAGACATGTTTACAGCCTCTGCGGTTACCGCTTGTCGCAACATTCATCAGTTCTCCCATCTCTTTCAGGGACGGATCTGCTAAGTTACCAGCAACTCGCCAAGTCGTTCCAACTCTACCCGGAGGCGGCCCTTCCCACACCCTCAGAGACCCCCACCCGGCCCTCCCTCGACCTGTCGCCCCCCAGCCCCGAAAAGCCCTGGAACTACCACTCCGACACCCGTTACGTCAACCAGATCGGTGAGTTCGCTTTGCGAGGGGATGACCGATCGCCTGCTCACCCCCCGGACCGTTGCAGGTTCCAAACAAGAGGCGGCCACCACCCAGATAACGAAAACCGCGCCCGCGCCCCCCAATTTGGAGAATCTGCCCCTGGGCCCCGCCAACTACAACGTGCCGCAGACGAGCAGCCTCATCTACTTCACCACTCCGGCGGCGTCCATCTTCCAGCAGAGTTTCCGGACGCTGGAGTCGGACAATTCCCTCCAGAGGATCGTTAGGAGGGACAGCGGGGTGCCCATTTTGGTGGCTTTGGGGGATGAAGAGTACGGTCTCGCCAGGAGGCGGAGGAACTCCAAATTGGTGAGGCGGTACAAATCATTCGCGGACGTTTTATCCTGAGGCGAACGATGTTTTTCATAATTAATTTATTAATTATAGAATACAACAGAGGAATAATTATCAAACGGCTAATTCTAATAAGATATTATAGATTTATTTGTATATAGAATTACGATGCTTTATCAGTTTACTATTGAAGACATTCAGTAAATTCATACTGAGCTGACTTCTTGTAATGTGTAGAATAAATTTAATTATATTTTAGTATCCAAATATTATTATTATAAATAAATGCAATATCCTACCTGTTGGAGATCACGAAGCTTATGCAACTCATTCATTTCGATTCCTTGAAGATCCAAAATTAGTCACTAAAAATATATCCAAATTAATCCTTTAATAACAGAAATTAATTTATATATTAAAAAAATTTATAATAGAATAATCAAATTTAGTTACTGCCACTTTCAATAAATTTTTAATTATAAAATAAATTCAAAATTATATAATAAATCTAAACCATTACTCACAATTTGAAAAAATTATATTATATATTATGGGTTTGCAAATAATTCTAAGAATTCATAGAAATATAATTAATAGTTTCTCTTGAAAGTTTTAAATTTAAATTTTATAACAAAGAAATATATTTTTACAGTATTTTAGGAAATAAAATTTTATATTTCTGCAACAACTGTGTGTATATATATATTTAAATTGGATCTTTAAAACACAAAAAAATTAATATTTAATTATGAAAATAGTAATATTCTAAAGAAGTATGTAATTTAATCTTGCACATAATAAAAATGTATGATGTATAAGAGAAACTACTAATTAATTTTCCTTATTTATTAATAGAAACAAAAAAGGAAAGAAATTCAAATATTTAATTATTGAAGATAAAATAACTGATTTTTGAATAGTTAAGCTAAGTGTAGGATTACCAAGGTTAACGGAATTCGTTGCTTTTTTTGGATTTGAATTCGCCATGAGTTCATTTCTCTAATTTTTTACAATCACTTCTAGATTTTAGGCCGTTCTAACATCCAGGAGAATCTGTGCAAAACAGGTGAAAGATAATTGAAATCTTTCAAAAGACCGTCCACTTCATCCCTCGATCCAACTCACCGCCTTCTCATAAATTTTCAACGCGTGTCGGCTCGTTCTGGCGGAATATATACCGTTAAATTAGAATGCTTTCAAAACAAACGCGAAGAAACGCGGGCCAATTTTTTTGTTTGTGAGTTCAATTCGATCGCATCTTTTCATTTATAATTGCAACCGTTCCGAAATTAAAACTCCACATCAGTTTAATTCGTCTAATCAAACATTGCCATCTCAAACCATTCCTTAATGAAATCTCTCGCCATTTTGTCGAAAACTAAAACAAATTATAGTAATTTTAACGTTCTCAAGTGAAATTGCAATCAAGACTTCAAAATCTGCTTTGAAAATTATTAACTTTCATAATTTGAACATTACCCCTTGCAATGGGAATGATTTCAAAGGAAATCCATAAAACTATAAAAATTTTAATACAAAAACTGTCCTATATTGAAACTTACATTTACTTATATAAAAATCATATCAGTCAAAATAAAATCACAAGAATGAAGTGCAGAAACTGCTGCTAATGATCAATAATGATGAGTTCATCAATGCCCCAATCTTCATAAGACTGGTCAGGCAAATACCTCCTTATGATGATGGGAATCTTTCTTTGCTTCAACTCCTTCATTGCAATCTGAAGGGGATCAGTTTCTCCTTCCAATTCCACCATGACAGGTGCCCCCATTGCAATTTGCAATGCCCTTGTACCTAATTAAATAAAAATATGTGCTTCTCATTGTTAACTTGTCTTGCATTCATTCCATTTCAGGTCACCTCTTAATGTTTGGCTTCTGCTTATAAAAAATTCATTTTGACAATACTCTATGAATGATAAATAAAAATGGATAATTCCAAACAATTTATTTTTGCCTGAGCAGATGTTAAATGAGAATTCGGTTGATTTACTTTATGCAACTAATGCAAATAATTTTTCACCAACAACACCACTATATTATATATTATTATATAGTAAATCATTTCTATAGTGGGCTAATTTTGATAGTTAGTGACACACCACTCAAATGCTCAATTTGTGGTATGTTTGTTTTGATACTCACCTAAAACCCTGGCTCTCTCATATTTGGTCATGTATTTGGTTGTAATCCTCTTAGATTTTGCTACCTGGCCTTTACTTTCAATACCAATATTTCCTGTTTCAAGATTATCTGCATCATCCTATAAAAGATAAAATCAAAAAGGTCAATGTGATTCTCCCCAACCCATCCATCAATGAAAGTTAACTCAATTGCAATTATATTTTCTGGATGACTTGCCTCTGGCTGGTCTAAATCTTCTCCATTATCGTCATCATCTGCATCATCGAAATCTTCACCAACGCTGAAAGGGAAATTTCAATTAAATTAATAACAAATATACGCTTAAGAGTGACCAACTTAGGTTAGGGAATATTTCATCAAATTTCTGAGAATACTGACGTATCAGTTGGTAATACTACAATATTGAATGTGATTAATATTCATTAAATTTTAATTTTTAAGTATTACTTACTCATCGGTATCGTATTTATCATCGGACATGATCACAACTTGCTCAGCACTTTGAGTATGAAACAAATATGGCGGTTATCAAACGAGAGACTGAAAAGATAAACATTTAATTTGGAATATACAAATGTCCGGTGTCACAAAAACTGATTATAAAATTACTTAATTTTAATAATTATATTAACTAGAATGTTAAGCAAAACTTTGATCGAATTACCTGCTTTAGTTTTATGTACGTTTTTATGGGGACTATTTTTTATTAATGAACCGCTAAAAATCACCAAAACGATCTTTCTTGAAATTTGAAGAAAAAAGTTGGCTTACGAGAAAGTTATTTTAAGGGAACCCCTACTGTTTATTGCTTTGTCAAGTTATTTACCGTAAACACATTAAAATTATTAAATTGCGTAAAAAATTTAAAATTTTGAGAGGTACTACGTTATTCAATGAAGCAATGAACGAATGATTTCATTGAAAACCTAAAAAATAATAATTAACTGAATTAAACTTAATTAATTAAATGAAATAACTGTAATGTGCTGAAAATTATTATTAATTTTAGTATTATATATAATTTAATTTAATTATTTAATTTATTTAATATAATTTAATTATATATTTAATTAATTTATTTAAATTATTATTTACCTAAAGTCGTAAACGAAACATTTACTTACTATTAAATGAGAGTGCAAAATTGAAACCGGAAGTCGTTAAAGTGCGACAAAAAAAGTGGCATTAGAAAACAATCCGTTGTTATTTACAGACCAGAAATGAGTTCAGTGCGAGATTATATTATTAAAACCCGATTTGGGAAATAGTTTTTTTTTATAATTTAATGGCTCTTACACCGTATAAAAGTCAGGAGAGTTCGCTCAACCGAAGCAGATCTTCGTCATGCTCGTCGCCAATACGAAATCGAGTTCTTTATCAAGAGATTTTTTCCGTTGGGACAAGTACTCTTGTGCGGTCTTACAGTTGCGATCAAGTTGTTGATAAGGACGATAAGGGACGCACCTTTCAAACCACGAAAATTCAGTTTTCCAGTTTCATAACGCCCGAGAAGGAGATTCGGGGAAATTCTCCCGATCCAAAAGTGAAAAAGCCTCGAAGGTTAGCTGTGAATCTTCCCACCGAGGAACCCGTAATAATGCAGAAAATGGATGTCAAATCGAAGGAACCAGAAAAATCACCGTCTTTCTCTAAAAACATCATATTATTCATTTTCCTTGTCGTCATCACTGACTGGAATTTATATTTTACTCTCATATCCAGAGAATGCGATTATGTATGGGATTTGGAAAAAACTGGAAATGAATTAGAGGCGAGCGTTTTTGGCCAATCCCAAGCATTGCTCAAGATAAATTCAGTTTTGAAAACCAGCAACAGTTCAAATGATATACACATTATGCTATTCACTGGAGGTGTTGGAATTGGAAAGACATTTTCCTCATCGATAATAAGTCACAACTTTCCGTGGAGCTCAAACAAACTCATAATATATTCAGAATATTTTGGCTCAGATGTGGCCAAATTGTTAAGCCAAAAACCCTCATCTTGTGGGTGTAATCTCATAATCATTGATGATCTCTCAGTTAAGGCAACCACAGAAACAATCAGTCTGATTTCATTGCTCAATAATAAAAGAAAGAAAAATGAAAATTTTCTAATTATTTTAATATTTCAATCGCATACCGAAGAGGAGAGAAGTGAAATTGTTAAACAATTGGAAAATGCTTATGTTAATTTCAATCATGTTCCTTTTAAGCCTCTCACAGAGGAAGTTGTTAGAAAATGTTTTGAGGCTGAAATCCAAAGACAGCAAGTTGAGATTCCAGAGGCAGAGCTCAAGAAACTGGTCAAGGAAAGGATGAACCCCATTAACATCTCAAAGGGACCAACAGGATGCAAAGGAGTTACTGAAGATGTTGCTTCTTATTTAAAGAAAAACTGGAAATGATTTCTGATTGCCAATGGAGGTTATTTAAAGACTGAGGAAACCATTTGTCTGCTTATTGGTGAATTTTCTCACTTGTAATTTATAATATACAATTTTTTTTTACTATTGATTGTATTATAAAAATATATGCATTTTTTTAAGTAAATCATTTATGAAGAAGTTGTTGACTTACCTTTTAATGATTGAGTTATCAATAAAACAAACTCTGTCACATTTGTCATCACATAAATCACAATTGTTTTGCCTAAAATTTCTTTTAAGGTCATTGGAAACAATATTTTTGACAGAAAACAGAAAACGTTCCGCCATTTTGATTTTTAAAAAGTTACACCAGAAATGCATTTAAAAAGCAATTCTCCCCTGGGAATCAACAACTAAAAGGGAATGAACAGTTATGTGGTTGGTTTTTTGCCCACAAAAGTTAACTGTTCCCATTCTGCTCTTCAATTTTTACAACAAAAAGGTTTTTATAAAAAAATATTTGGAACCCCACAAACTGAAAAACCGTTTGTATTACTAAAAAATTTAAACCCCTTTATTAGAAAAGTGTATAAAAAGAGACAAAATCAAAAACAAAGAAAAAACGGATAGACGGAGGATTCAAAGGAAACTGGTTCGTTTTCAATAATTCCTCAACGGAAATATATTAATCCTCACTCATCGTCTGCTTTCAACAACAACTCGACTTAATTATCAAAAAACTAATTTTATTTCCGATTCGACTTTCAATGGCAACAAATGACTAATTATAAATATTTTCTCATTTATTTAGCACATTATTTTATTTACAAAGTGATCCAAATCCCCTTTTTAAACTTTCCATCATACAAATGCTTTCATTTCGACAGCGATGGCTGACCGTTGATGTCAACCACTGCGGGAGCAGGGGCCGCAATGGGCGGGAAAACTATTTCCGGATTTTAACGGAAAACTTATAAACGAGCTTGTTTGTCAATGAAACGGTATACCTGGAGCTACTGATTAGCTTCAAATACAAGATGGAGAAAGAAATGGAAAGAAGAACAATTCAAAATATCTTTAAAAATGAAGTAAAGAGGGAAATTCTGAAAATCCTATTAAAATGCTTTCAACGAAAATGTCTCCCCTTAAATTTCCATGAAGTTGTCCCCCTTAAAGCGGGCCCTGCTCCCCACAAAAGCCACCAATTGAATCCTACAGAGTTTTATCATTAAACGTATTTTATGCATATTCTTAACGAAAGACCTTTTTTTCCAATTTGTTAGCGATTCGAAGTACTTTCTCTCTTCTAATTTTTCAGGATTGCACTCTTCTATAAAAGTATTTACAGAGAGGAAAGCGCTAAGCGGAAAATTTACACGGAATGGTATTTACAAGCGGTTGAGGGCAGTGGCGTAACTGACCAACGGAAAGAAGGCGGTGAAATGAACCGGTCGTTCGAAAAATGAACCGGTTGTGCGTCTTAACAAATTCCAGACACATTTTCACAGTTTCGAAGTACACAGAATAAAAAACCCGTATGAATATAATATATATTCTTCAAAAGCTACGGGAAAAACATATATTCGTTAAGCGACTGTTTGAACATTATTAATTTAACCGTTAAAATTTCCAAAATCTCATTTGAGCGAATATTTCATAAGCGCCATTTTGTGGTTGACGACTATGTGCGTAATCGGAGTGAAAGAGAAATGAAAATAAAGTTACGCCACTTGCAGAAGGGGTTGAGGGGGTGCGGAGAGGGGAAAGCTGAGTAAAAGATGAACTCACTTAACAACGGGGAAAGCTTAAAAATAATTTGATTGTCTGTTTAACTCCACTAATGAATACAAACACGTCGTTTCAATTATTAGACCAATAAATTGATAAACTAATTAAGTCATTAATTTACACGATTCTACTAATTAATTATTTATATAAACAGTCAATTTTTTTGTAGATGAACTTTTAAGGAGGTTTCCACGAAAATTAAGAAAAAACAACCGATTTCATCAGATTGGGGAACCGTTGATTTTTTTTCTTTATTCCTTTGTCCGTTATTTTTTTTTTCTTAACAAAACACCCAAATGAATTACTATTTTTTCCCTCAAATCTTGGGGAAAATGACGATGTTTTTTATGAATGAAACCAAAAGAAAACGAATCGATTCCAACTCTTCAAGAAATAACAACGACAAACCGGTTTAAGTACCTCCTGACGGCCTCGAACCAACGGTTCCACCAATCGGATGACTTCCCACCTCCTCTAATTCCTGAGAGTAATAAAAAGCTTAAGTCCGAAAAGAATGTGCGTTATTGAAACCTCCTTTGACTTATGCGAAAATCGGCTTATGTACACAGACGAATTGGCGTTATGCGATTGCGTCGATTTAGAAATTCTACGGCGAAATGCTTATTCGAATGATTCCTTTGTCAGCTGTGAGTGCTGACGGTGACCGACGTTCCTGACGGCGACACTCCGACGGCATCTTCGCCTCGGAATGGCCGCAGATAAACGCCGCGGACGCCGCCGTTCAACCTATCATTTCATCTAACTAAACAATTTATCTATCTAACAAACAAAATAACTTAATAATAATAATACAAAAATAAATTACTCGCAACAAAAAATTAGAGTATTTTTGAGAGATTCATTTGTTTATGTCTTTTTTTAAGACTGCAGCGACCAGGTGTTGGCGAACCGGAGTTTTTATCTGCTCCAGAGAGGGAGGAAAGAGTGAAAGCTCTGTCTTTTAAATATTTCCGCTAATTCGAGCTCTTCCGGTGACCGGAAGGTTCGCCGACGTCTGGCGACAGCGAATCGCGAGTGGAACCACACGCGTCCGAACAGAATACTACAGACTCATAATTAAATACAACAGCCCGAATAGTCTTCCAAATAGAATTTAAATAAAATATTTACATAGTTGAAACCTTAAAGTGCCTGCACTTAAAACGATAAAAAAATAGAAATAAACTAAACTGCAACCTCAACGAAGAATAACGTCCTACGTAAGTACAATGGGGGCGTAATGTCCGCTCCCCGCAGCACCGCAGCGCCGCCCAACAGGACGAGGACAACCGTACACACTTTCCAGGAGTGGATCTTCCAAAACTAAAGCTGAACGGTGCTCTGGCTCGACGACGGCGAGATAACCTCTTCCTCCATTCTGGCAGTTTTGCTTTCGAAGTCCTTCACCAAAGCCGCTTTCCACTGAAACATCGGTCAAGTTACAGCCGATTCGTTCGTCATCTCGACGCCCTCCCGCTGACTCACCTTGAGTTTCTCTTCTGCTAGACTCTGTCTGACCTGTTCGTGCTGCCGTTCGAGGTCGTCGCGCTTTTTGTCGTACAACTGCGACAATCTGACTCTTTCGTGAACGCCCTTGTCGATCATTGCCGAGTCAACTTCCCTTTTTATTCTCACCTGAAACGACGCGTTTATTTTAATGAAAAACCTCACTCCCAATGAGTAAAAATAGTTCCTCACCATTTCGTCTTTGTCTTTGTGTATTTTGGAGAGTTTCTTAACTTCGTATCTCCTGGTCGCCTGCAACTCTCTCATCACGAAATCGGTTTCCTTCTCCAGCAGCACCTTTAGTGTCTTCAGCTGATTGCTCTGAGACGTTTTCATCAGTTTCTCGACTAAATTAAATATGAGGTCATTGTACTTCTCCCGGAGTTCTCTCTCCTGGTTGATGTAGTCCTTGTAGGCGGCTATCAGTCTCTCGGATTGGCTCTTCATCAGGTTTCCCTTCGTACCGTCCTCGGATTCGACAGATTCCGTCGGCTCGTGCGTCGAGAAACCCAGATCTCTGCCAAAGGAAATTATGTGAACTCATCTGCGAGAGGCACACAGGGAGCAAACACTTACATGTTCTTGCTGGACAACCTCTTGACTAGTTTGTTCGTATAAAATTTAGTCTTGGATTTGTCGGATTCACCCGAAGTCAGCCTCTGTTTCTCCTTCTCGTATTTCTTCCTCAGGACTTCCAGTTTCTTCTCCAATTCTTGCTTCTTCTCCTTCACCACCTTATTCTCCATCAGCTTTTCCAACGACTCCGCCACTAATACGTCATTCACTGCAAGAGGAATAATTCATTGCTTCCATTGTTGATTCCTGAGAAAGAATATTATGACTTACGGGATGACGTTAACTGTGAGGTGGCATTTCCCGAAGTTTTGTTTATACTCGGCGACGACTGCATCGAATTGTCAGCCGCTGTCGACGAATCCGAATCCACTCTCGAGGAGCCATCTGATTGTTCCGGCATTGACACCACGACGGAGGCTCTGTGGGCGAGCGGGGCGCTCGTCGAGGACAGGGGCGGCGTTGTCCCCAGATCGGGACACGAGGACTGGTGCCTCTTGGGCGGCGGCTTGGATGGCGGGCCCGTGCTCGAATTCGTCGCGCTCTCCTCCTGCTGCAAGCTTCGCACCCGTCAGTTGGATTGCACTGGGTCGACGTCTCGACAGTACTCACCTCGTTGCTCAATTCCATCTCGCAGTCGTCCATCAGCACGGACAGCTGCTGGGCCCGTTTCTCCAAATCGCTCTGGTACTTGATGGGGTTGGCCAAAGCCTCCGCGAAATCGGAGAGGTCATCGGGGACGAAGTCCTTGACGACGATCAGGAGGAACAGGGTGGCGAGAGGCAGGGGCTGTCCCACCTCGGAGCGGAGGGACACGTGTCGGTAACCGGGACAAAGCCCCGTCACGGGCAGGACTCGATGTCCTATGAATCGACCGGAGTCCTCATACGCGGAAATCCTTATCGAGGCCAGCTCTGGCAACACCACCTGATAAAGAGTTCAAAATGAGAGCGGTGAAGAAGGGGAGGGAAGGCATGAGGACGTACCTTTTTAAAAACGAAAGGCTCCTCATTGTATTGCGGGTTGATCGCATTATTGGGGACTATTTTCGTCCTGAACTTTCTCCTGACGGTGTCCGCCGGGAGGCCGTACATGTCGACCTCGATGTAAGTGCCCACCCGTTTGTCGCTGAGGAACTGCCCGGAGATGACCTGTATGGAAACGGTGCCCGCGATTATGCCATCGACGGTGGATTCAGCAAAGGGGTCCAGCCGGCGGTCCTTCCTCCTCATGAATTCCGGCTTGAGGAGGTAACCGCAGCGGGCGTTGTACTCGAAGATGCCGAGGTTGAGCTGCATGGCGAGGTCTGAAGAAAACAACCCTCATTTACACTCTCTCCCCCTTTGAAGCGGCCTCAGCGTTTGTTTACGCGGCGGAACTGACCTAGAGTTTGGTAATTGAGGGCCACCAACTGACAGCCCGCATTCCAGAAGACTTGAGGCATGAAATTGGAGGAGTCGAACCGCTTTCCCGAGGGATAAACCCTCGACAGCTGCAGCTTGTTGTAGTTAACGAACTCGATGGGTCTTTCCTTGAGCAGCGTCGTCGCCTGCTTCTCATCGAAGGAGGACATCTCGTAGGCTCTGTTCTTTTCTGAAAAGGGGACAGAGGGAAGTGAGAGGGGGTCGCATCCACCGGAAACGGAATTCGACCGGAGGACTCACTTTCGGCGACCTCAAACGAAGTGAAATGCACCGGCTGAATGTAATTGACTATGGCGGAGATTTCAGCCCCGGCCTCGGCCTCCTTTGCAGCAGCTTTCTCTGTCGTTTTCTCGGGCAATACTCCTCTTAATTCGACGACTTCGTCCTCTTCGTCGGGGCTGCTGCATTCGTCTTTGTCGTCTGCAAAAGATTATTAATATTTTGTTACCGCTATGAGTCGAATAAACTCAAGAAATGGCCACAGATTAAATCCCCACAAACTCCAAAACAGAAAGTAACAATTCGGGTTCTTACGAGCTCAATATATAATTATATTATAATAATATATTTTTAGTTATAAATATCACATCCCTGTTTTATTTTTACTGCATATTTGCTTTTTTATATTTCTTTCCCCTTCACATGGGAAAAATATTATAACTATTATATTTTAATTTATACCAAATTTATTTATACTATATATTTATTTATATTAAAATTTATTCATTCATTTATTTATACTGAATTTGTATTATTCATTTATGCTATTTTTTATTATTAATTATTTATATTATTATTTATTTATTACATTTATTTATACTAAAACATTTTTTATATTTACTATCATTTCATATATTTTATTTATATGATATAAAGTTCTGTATTGTTGTTTGTGCTTCACCTTATGTATCACCGTCGATGAATGGTTTATACAAAAATTTTATTAATTTTTATTATACAAAGTATGTCAGAAATTATAATATTTAACGAAAGTTCTTCTTGTTAGATACCAGAGGACTCGTCACGAGAGGATGAAATTAACCCCAAAATCCCCGAAAAATGCAAAAAAAAGAGGGAAAAAGAATCAGACGGAATTCTAATGCATATAAGAGGGCTTTTAGAGGGTTGAAAAAAGGATTACGTGGGGGACGGGGGAGGGGGGTGGGATAGAAACAACATTTAAGAAGTGGAAGCGTCGCTGTTGAACCTGATGGAATTCATGGGGCGAATCCCAGAACATTTCCGCGGAGTAATGGATGGGAACGTGTGTGAATTGAGGGAGGAAAGCGGGCGTGAAAAGCGATCGAGAGCTTTTTCTGAAAGCTCGATAAAAAAGATGAATATTGAAATGAAATTAGTATGGGGAGAGCGAAAGAAAAATTCGAAACGGGATTCGGACGCGCATAAAATAAATTCTTCCTCTTCGGTTAAAATATTGTGATTTATCGGGGCGAGGGGGTGAATCCCCTGAAAAAAAAAAGGAATTTTCCGAAGGGTGCGAGAATGAAATTTTAAAAATTTTGCCTCCGCGCGGCCGCTGCTCCCGGCCCGGAAATGAAATTTCCACCTTTTTTTAATAAAATTATTTATGGGGATAAATTTTAAGGAAACTCCGTTAAAACTAGCACTAAAATAAATAATGGCGCTCTCATAAATCGGATTTTCTCTTCATCCCCCTCCCCCTCTCTTCCTCCCCAATTCTTCCGGGTTCGAAAGAATTCCCAAAGCCCAGCACTGCTCCAATGAATCGCACGTAATCCATTGCGTCAGCTGACTGCTGAGGGGCGAGGGGTGAGAATTCAGCTACCCTCGTGCTCCGGTTCCCCAATATGAGAGAAAGTGGAGGCCATCTTTTCGATTGTTCAACGCCTTCGCGCCCCTAATTGCTACCTTCTGTGGGAGACTTCGGGGGGTTGGATCGGGGACGCACCTCCTTTCTCATCGTCCTCGTTCTGGCTGTCCTTGCTGCCCTGTCTCGTCTGGAGGGGTGGCGCATGGGGGATGTCTCCGTTGCCGGTCACTTCCGCGGTTATGTTGTCCATTGTCCCGGATTTGGGGGTTCCTTGATTTTTTTTGTGGTGGTGGTGGTGCTGCTTTTTGTTTTTGATAATTATTTTATGCCGAAGTATGGCGGGCGATGGTAAACAGGTCCCGGGTTTCAGCTGAAAAAGCAATGAAACCAAAACTAAACCTTTGCGTTTTACAGCAGAAGAAATACCAATTGAAAAAAAAAAATTTAATGTACATTAGCGCTCGAAAGTATTTTTACAATACAAAATTTAATTGTATCTTAGTTAATTATCTCAATATAAGATTTCATTATGTATTATTTGGTTTTCAATACAATTATTTGTCTTTAAAATAACAAAATATACAAAAAAAACAAAATTCTGCTTTTTCATTAATACTCTTACTTAATAATTTGTATTAATTAAGAAGATAAACTCTTTTTTTCTTCTGTTATTTAATTAATATTAAATTAATATAAATGTAAGGACTGTTTTGAAATTTCACTTATTAAATAATTCTTACGGGTGGAAAAGGAATAATTTTGTATTATTTTATTTATAATTTGTATTTGTATTTTTATTTATATTTATTATATTGTATATTATATTATTATGTTACTATGTA
>JAQIBA010000052.1:15908-188171 GCA_028293925.1 Brueelia nebulosa
AGGGCAAATATGATAATCAAAGAATAAACTCACCGGATGAGAGTCCAGGGGAGCGTCCAACAGCATGTCCCCGAATATTTCCCGACAGTATTCAGCTATCTTTGGCCTGTTGCCTCGGGTTGCAGTGGTTCTCGAACGACAGCACCACGGGGAAATCGGACGTCTTGAACGCCGACTCAGCGATCGCCTCGAACACCTCTTTCGCGCTTATCTCAGGCACCAAAGTGTATCCGTGGACGATGACCGGGCCGTTGATGCGCCCGTTCCAGATGTCCAATTCCACGCAGCGACAGCCCGCCAGCAAACACTGTCGATATATCTCCACGGAAGACTTCCCCGTGAGCTGATGCCCTGGAAGGGATAAACCGTTAATGCAAAGCCGGGGGGTGGTTCGACCTGGACTTCCGCCCCGGCCGCCCCCCGATAATCTAATGAGGGTTGTTAAAGCCCCCGGGGGCGGAAGTTGACCGACACCTGCAATTAGTCGTTATTAATGTTGATTATGTGTGGGTTGCCGTCGTCCATGTTGTACATGGATTTTGCTTTTTGTTCGAAAGGGTTAATCCACCCTTGGATTTTCGCTTTTATTTAGCCAGATAAGAGATTTCACTCAAAAAAAATTAACTGTCAGGAAAACTCTTTAGCAAAAAATTCATTTTTTTTATTATTGGATCTCTTAATTCTTTGCTCATGAGATGTTTCACATGTTTTCTTTAAATATTTTTTGCATTATTTGTTTTTTTAATTTGATTTTAAATTTATTTTACTTTTTACACTTTTATATTTTTATATTTTTTTAATATAATATTTTACATTCAGATGTTTAATTTAAAGCATATTAATCATTATTAATTCAAAACATTAATAATCAGAATTTCGAAATATATTTCAAATTTTCTCCTGTCAGTCTCGCATTTCACTTCGGGGTGAAAACCACCCCCAACCACCTCCCCTTCTCGACTTTCACGCTGACGTCTAAGAATTTCCTTTCGCCAATCTGCAAAGTGCTCGCACTTTCGACACAATTTCACTTCGCATGTCTGCCTGAGTCTCGATCCAATCTGGAACCACCCCCAACCCCCCCAACCCCCAAATGTGCATTTCCGATGACGTTTCGGTTGCGACCGAATCGAAGGAAATTCACAAAGTGTCGCCATCCTTGAAATATTCCCGACAGCCGACAATCGGAATGCGAATTTCCGCGAATGGCGTCGCATCTCTCTGTGGCTTTTCTCATCCGATTAATAATTTTAATAATAAATTGAATATTACTGTAGCTGTTATCTCTTGAAATGAACAATGCAATCCAAAATATTTACCATATTACAATAGAATACTGAATGTTTTACATCCGTTATCGCACGGGAAAAAGGGAAATTAAGGCAATGGAAAGATGGTCGTTTATGCAATCCACTTAATTCAATGAAATTTAGAGAGAAAATTTTTTTCCTTTTAAAATACGTTTTTTCTTTCAATAACACTGAATGTCAACAATCTTTGTGAAACCGGAATAATTCGCCCTCAGTTCTGACTTCAATTGGAAAACGTTGACTTACACCGGTATTAAACTGAAAGTGGTATAAAATATATACCGAAGGTATTTGTCATTTTGAGATTCACCGGTGAAGTTTCACATTGTCACGGTGACACGAGCGAAACTTTTTCACCCAATTCCCATCGAAAAGTCTGAGAAATTTTCGAAAAGTCTTCTCCGAAGGATTTTCCTCTTAAATCCCAATTATTCACTTTGGAAACGACCTAATTATAAGAATGCCTTTCCTAATTAAAAACTCTCACACGTTGACAGGCATTCTTATTTCGGAAATTCACGCACTACCCCTCCGTTACACCCCCCAAATCATCTCCTCCCTCTTTTCGGACCGGCTAATTTCAAGCTCGACTCGGAGGGACGAAGGAAAGAAGATTTTGATGGAAAACGCGTGAGGGGAAATCGATTTCCGAACTGGAAATCCCATTTTGGTTTACCTAAGATCGCTCAATGGCGAAAGGGTGGCGGGAAAAAGGGGGATGAACTTTTTAAGGACTTTAAGAAGTGCTGACATCGGAAGAGGGAGTGGAAAAGCAAAGCCTCCCTCAATTGATAGATGACAATGTGAACATTAACTCAGTTTGTCACATTCGCCGCCCTCTGAAAATACAGTCGGGCGAGCCATTGCAATTTTTGTGCTTCCGCCATCTTAACCAGGGTTGCCACCTTTATTGTTTTCGTCTTTTTGGGAGGTTGGCAACCCCATCTCTTTCTCGATGCAAAACAAAATGGGTGTAAACGCTCACACGATTATCTCTTTTTTTACTTCTTTCCAAACGATTGGGATCGATAAAGAACTATACGGCAAAAAGCAATCCACGCAAACGAAACCGAACGTGGGGGGAAACCAAAAAAAATTGACTCGAATAAAAGCAAAAAGAAAAAATTTCAGCAGAATTGAGGGGCGGAACTCCCGAAGAATGTTGATTGCCACATGGGGGATTTAACCTTTTCATTTCGTGGCACTTTGGCCACTTTCGCCCCTTTTCTCCATATCAATCAATGTCACGGACATATTGTTTCACTTTCTTTCAATACAACTTTTACTGTTGTCCCGAATAATTTTCGTGAAATTCTTTCACTTTAAACAAACAGAAAGAGGTCGCGGAAAATTTTCCCCTATTTGGAATTACAACCCGACTAATTCACGAGACCCCAAAACCGCAATTTTTTGCAAAAGAAGGAACTCTCCAAAAAGCATCTTTCGGTTATTCGCAGACAATTCCAAAAAATACAAATGGTTTCACCGCCACCTCGAACGCTAATATTGTTCAACCCAATCAGTGACAACTTCACCTTTGTGCAGCGAACGCCTGAGGCCGCTTTTAAATTTAAATTTTCATTTTGGGGAATGCGAAATACAATTTGCGTTTTCGTCTCTCAAAACCAAGATGAAGTTTCCGTTTCCGTGGGCGATTATACAATTACAGGAAGGCTGTGGAATGAAATGCACACGTGGCGAGGCCCCTCGGTCCCCTTCATCAGGGAGGGCTAAGCTCGGCTCAGTTTCCGCATTAATAATGTAAGCCAATGTCGGATTCTCCGCAGATTATCTTCCCCGCGAGGGAATGCCGTTTCGCTTACTGACACGAAACAATTAAAGAGAATTTATGTATGAGCCTTAATAATGATCAGATCGGAAAACGATCGACTTCGATATTCATTACCAAATATTGCCGCGCTTTTTTTTATGAATTTTATACGGAATACACTCCCCTTTCATAGGAATATGCAAAAGAGGTTGAGACAAGCAACAAAGCAACCGAGAAAAGGAATGATATCTCTTCCTTAAAGTATTTTACTTAAAACTTGAGCAAGTCTAACGATTCTTTCTTAATTTGGAATTTCCACTTGGGATGGGATTAATACAACGAGAGCACATCGTTCCGAAAATGTTTGTGACAGGCCACTGTACACGTTGTCGCCCTTTTCCGCCCTATTTCGCGACCCGCCCCTTTTCTTTGTAGACTAAAAAAAGGGAAGCGACTTACCCGTGAGATAGGTGTTGTGAGAGGAATTGATGAAGTAGTGGGAGAGGGGCTGATCCATGTCGTTGGAGAGGTCGAAGGAGGACGCAGTAATGATGGGATTGTCATCGCTCATGAGGTACCTGAGGAACCCGTCCACGCTGAGCTGGCCTTTCTGCGCGTTGCACTTGTTCGTTTCGTACTGCTGTATCAACTCCGTCGCCCTGGCGGGGTTGGCGTATGGGTAGAGTATTTCGTTCAGTCGTGGGTCCCTTTGGGTTTTGTTTAGGAATTCTACGAACTTCTCTGCAGTCAGGAATTTCCTTTTGGATGAGCTACCGCAGCTGAAAAGAAAACGATACAGTATATTACTTTTATGTGTTTGTGGTTTTTAATTCCAGGAGCGAAAACATTTTTTCTAACCCGAACGGCGAAATATTATTACTTATAAAGTATTATTTCGTCTTTGTGATCTTTCGTGAATTGTGCTGATCGCCTCTCAAACCTTTAATTTATACAATTTATTAATCATACAAATAATTTATACAATTAATATACAATAATGAATAATGCACAATAATTCATACAATTAATTTATACAAAATTCCAGATTCTGTATTGAAATTTTCCCGTATTTAATAATACAATATACAAACACAAAATAAAGAGCATGAAAATATTTAAAAAATAATATAAAAAGCTTAAAATAAAAAAAATATTATTACAAAAAAAAACAAAAACACCAAATTTTAAAAAAATTAAACAGAAATTCACGGAAATTTTCATGCGATTCGATCGCACCAAAATTTGACAAATGAACCAACCCCCGACCAACCCTTACCACTTCAAACGAAGCTTAATCAGGACCAGACCGCTTCGATAAGATTTCAACGCTTTCAGGTGACCGCCGACCGCCAATTCAACCCCTTTGGCTCCGAATGTCATTGTCTTCCCGAGCTCGAAATCCAATTCCCGGAAAAGAATTTCAGGAAAAGTCTCCTTCCTTGGCTTCCCATTTTGTTTTCAATTTAAATTCCGCCGGACTGTCGTTTTTATTTATTTATTTTTTTTCGGGCTCTTCTTTGCGGTGACCGAATTGTTTTTTCCCGAGTTTCACCCTCATCGCAGCATGCCCCGTTTACTTTTTCAAGCACGTAAATTCTTCCCTTTTAAATTAGCTTTACAAAGGGGATATTTCATTTTCCAGTTGAACTGCAAATAAATCTAATTGTTACGGAGAAGAATTAAAACGGGTCGGCCCTTTCAAGTGAACAATCTGCAACGATTTCCCCTCGCCAAGGCCACAGTGGCTCCCCTCCAGGCGAAAACCATCCCCCTCGGCTCCCCACATCCCCTCTTAATATTAGCAACGGCATACAAAGAACCCTCCGGATTCCTTTCAAACCTTTCCACCCCCTCCCGGGTTCTTGCCTTTATTCGGTAGGCGCAAAACACCCTCCTGCCTTTACACAAAACGGCTTACAACTGCACATTTTATAAACTCATTAAACATCCGGGGAGGGGCGCGGGGGGAGCGGGAATTGCGGTCCTGTATGGTCTGAGCGCTGTTATCCCTCGTGCTTATGAGCTGTCTTGAGAAAATTAATGAGCTGACCGCGAACATAACAGCAAGGGGGGGGAAAGTCTGCTGCATCTAATTAAAATGTTTCCCCGAGAAGTGATTCGATGATCCGGGCTGGGGTTGAATGAGAAATGGATCGCCATCTTTGAAATTCTACACGAGATTTTAATACGAAAACAAACGATTTGTTCGTAACAAAAGCAGCGAAAGAATAATCAAAGCAAACGGTACCAAACCCGTTCTCAAACCCTGTCAAAAATATTAAAGTTTTAATGATTCATCTTATGTTTTCGAGTCGTAATTAATAAAAGCAAATTGTTCTAAGGAAAGCAACGGTGCGACAAAGCGAAGCTCTCAATAACGGGCGACGTTGTGCTTCTCTCTCCCGACAGCAAAGCAATAACGCCTTTTCTGTTGCAATCGATCAGAATCCGAGTACAAAAGTACATTGAAGTTGGAACTCGACGCTCTGAAACTTTGTATAAAAAGCAATTTTATGTTTCTGCCCGAAATTATTAACGACCGCAGGATTACGATGAGTTTTTCAATTCGACGATTGAAATGCATTCGTTCGAACGACTGTTTTTTTATTTCTTCAAATTCTCAATTTTCTTTTAATTAACTTATTTTATCAATTTTCGTCAAGTTGTAACTTATTTGTACGAGACAAAAGGGCTAATTTTTTTTCTCGTTTTTCCTTTCCAACTTTCATCAATTAAAAACTTTCACTTGTTGGAAAAACTAATTAAAATCTGCTGAAAATCAGAGCGGATGTCCCCGTTTTTGACATTATTTATATGAGTTTTGATTTGCTGTCGACGAATGAAAGAAAATCTGCTCCGTGAATCGAATATTTTGTCACTGTGCTAATGAAACAGAAGGGCCAAAACTTCCAGAGAATTACATTCTCGAATGATCAACATTCCTCTGACACGAACGAAAATTTCCACGAGTGTTCCCGAGGGACGAAAAAGGAACGACAGAAACAGCCCTTTTAAAAACGCAACATGTGAATGTATCGGCGGGATCTCGTGTAAACAGTCCGGGGGAGATCCCCTTTTCACGAAAACACGACAGGAACTATCCAAAAAAGAGGCTGACCGCAGACGTTGACTTATGGGAGGCGAAAGGCTCATTATTTTCTGAAAATCATTGCCGCTGTCGGGGAGCGGAAGTGGAATTGTTGAATTCGGCGGCACGCGAGGACAAGAAAAGAGGCTTTTACATAATGAGCTCGTTTGATGGAGGCGAAAGCCCAGGGAAACATCGATGTAACCTTAAATTACCTCCCGCCTAATTTATTTCCTCGGCCTCCGACATTAAACGAATTCTAATTATGGGGATTTTTCAATTAGGGGTTTTCATACCGGGATCGCTTTCCAAGTGAAAACTTTCACCGCGTGGGATTATCGACTGTATCTTTTCCCAAACTTGAGACAGAACTTGTATTTATTTACAGCGGTTGCGGAGATACAATTACAGTAATACAAAGCGGCGACTACAAGGCGACAAATAAGCACACGAACCTAATTTAAAAAAAAAAAAAACATCCCCACAACCCTTCGACCCTTCCCGGGGAAATGGTCAAATGATCAATAAAACCTCGGCTCTAACGCCCGGGCGGAAGATGTTTAAAGTGCAGCAGCTTTCTGGCGGCGTCGATCTTTGGCAGTCGTTATCGCCACCCCGGGGGGGAGGGGGTGCGCGGAGTGATGAATTTATTGGGGGTGACCGGGTCTTAACTCCTTCGTCATTCTCGAAAAGTTACCGCCCCTCCGTTAAAACATCTCCGGGTTTCGAGGTCGACGCCTCGGAAATGCTCAATCTCAGGGATGAAATTTTCAAGACGTTATCATTCGAAGGGTTTTACAATTCAAATTAATAATGACGTTATGAATTGAACGGAAATGGATGTTTGAATGAAGAATTTTCACAAGAAAGAACAGTTGTGACGGAAGCCTTTTTTCATTAACCCCAAAATGACAAAAAAATTGAATTGCCCCAAAAAGACTGGGGTTGCTGACACCCCCTAAAGTGCTCAATCCGTTAAAATTCTTGTTTTCTTATATTATGCTTTTTTGCTTTCCCGTTCCATTCACCCCAATGGGAAATGGCGTTTGTTTACAAACAATATGAATAAAATAATATACATTTAAGAAGACAGGGTACATTATAATAAATTGTACAGTTAAAAAAAAATACAGGCAAAGCCTCTGGTAAATATAAAAATATTTCTTCGAGTATTCAAAATTTTTGACTGTTTTAACCCGAAAAAATCATAAATTCGTACTTCCCATGAAAAAAAACACAATTCTTAGAAAATTAATTATTTAAAAGCTATTTACGTTAAATTTCAGGGAACTGACAAAAGCAGCCGTCTTGATTTTCACCAAAGAGCAAGAAACTACGCCCACAAAGGGAATAAGAAAAGTTACCAACGAAATAAATGAAACTGACGACTCCCAAACGTTTCAACCGTGAACTTATTTTATAACCTTCGAAAAACAATCAGATACCGGAATTTATATATTTTTCAACTTAAAATAAATACCTCTTCCCACCTTTGAATTTGACAGAGAAAGTGCCCTGGTGCTTCATCCCGTGACTTTTCGTCTGCGCAAATTCAATTTCTGCCGGAAAAATGCCACAGAAAAAACCCCCGACACGATATTGCTTTCGAAGAGCCCTCAAATCCCGATAAAATGGTTTTCTTTTAGGTAAACACCGATTGTCTGTGGAAGAGAGTGACGTTTGCCTTCCGTCTACAAGGTCCGATAAAAGTTTATTTTCTTTTTTTTTAGAAGTTTTGTCAAGTGGGTTCATATTAACCCTTTGTGTGACGTCTGAGAAAAAATTACGTAAAATGGGGTTAGGTCGATCGCGTTATACTTAGTTAGTCAGCAATACATTTTATCGGTGAGTTAACCCTTTGGGTGCGAATTTATTTGAGAAAATATTCGCACTGGAATAATACTACGATTGATTACAAACTTGATATTACGATTCACTCTGCACTAATTAACACACTAATTAAACATTATTAACAAATAAAGCAGCTTATGCATCAGAACTTTGGCTTCTTCAAATGAGAAGCTTAAATCTCATTGTTAATGAACGATTGTTCTCTTATTGAGGTGTCGATCCCCTGTAAACCTCCCGAATTAAGGAATTACAACTTTTCATTTGAAAAGCTCATACTTATTCTGAGTCACAGAGACGCGAGAAAAATTAATTTACCCGAAATTTAAATTATTAAAGCCCACACCAAAATCAGACGAAGTGTGTCGATTTTTCGCAATGAGGTCAGTTCCAAGGCAAACGTTAGTGCGACTTAATATAATTATTATTTACCAAAAGTGGTTTAAAGTATTTCGCTTTGGTAAAAATGATATCCGAAAGTACACTCCGACCGGTTGAAAAAATAACAAAATTATTTGAGAGCAAATTCGAAATTAGTACGTTTGTACCGCAACCCTCACGCAAGGGTTAAACAGGCAAACAAGTTTACAACCGGCGGACTTAATTCAGAACGCCACAAAGGGAAATAAAAACGCCCCTGAGAAAAATCACGTATTTGACTGTTAAAATAAGAAAAAAAAGGGTTAGACCTGCACCTGAACCCCTGTCACTGAGTTCTCTGTCATCTGCTTCTCTCAGATTTCCCGGAAAAAATTCGAAGAAGCTCCTTCTTGAAGGCAAGAACATGAATAAATCTTGGGGAAAGTGGCTCCGATAAAATGCACTAATTACCCTTAATCGGGGGCGTTTCAATCTGAGCGGGGAGAAGATCACGTGACGTCATCCATCCATTTATAGCTCACTTAATGCTTTTGTTGGGGAATTTCGGGATGAGAGGGAGAAAAACCGCTTTTGCGGGAATTCGTTCCGGAGAAAGATGAAAATTTTCAAGAAAAAAGCTGCTTATTTACTCCGGGGGGGGGGGGGGGGAGGGGAAGTGCAATTTGTAAAGAACTGTCCAACCAAAAAGGCCATTTTGGAAGCTTTTCATCGGGAGTTTTCCTTTGTGCTCTTCCATTTTCCCCGGCGAATCGGAAGCCCGGCAGAAGACCGGACCCGCACGGACAGTCCTTAATGTTTACCACCAGTTTCGCCCAAGTAATGAGGAAAGCCTGTCGGGAAAACTCTTCCCCGAAATCCGATTTAAAGGCTGAGGAAAAAAGGCAGCCCCGGGCGTGAAACGCTTTTTCCTTCAAAGGACTGCAAATTCCACTTTTAGACACATCACAGGCGAATGCTTTTATATTTCATCGCTTCATTTTTTCTCACCCCCTTCCCTTCCGCCCCACTTCTCCCCACCTGTAGGTCGCTTTCCACTGAGGGAGTATAAAAGAAAAGAGAGGTAATCCGGTGAGAATACGGGCCGGTGATTGGTGATTAATCCGCTTCTTGCTTTCCTCAAACTGCCCTTTGGGGGCGGAAAAAAGTACCCCCGCAAACATCGTGATAAAGTGTAAATAAAGACGCTGGCCTTTGGAGTTTCACGAATAAGGTAGACACGGGCGAAACATCCGAGTTTCCAATGCGTATAATTGGAAAGTCTGAAAACAATCATTTTCAGGGGGGAGAATATTGTTCTGAAAAAAATCTGGAACGCCATCATTTCCGGTTTTGATGAAGGCGAACCCATTGATTTGGAATGAAGGCCGAAAAGGAGAGGTCAAAATGACTGTGACTTTTCCACTTTTAACACAGATTAGAAACAATGCAAAGATATTCCCTATTCTTCCCTGCATTTTCCATTTCCGCACACATTTTCCCAATAGAATGAAACAAATTTGGGGTACTCACATTTCTTCGAAGATCTTTTCGACTTCCGCTCTCACAGTCAAATGCTTGTAGAAATTGAAAAAATCCTCGAAGGTGAACTTCTGTAGGGAGACGGTGTCGTTCTTTCCCGAGGGCATTCCCGCCGCCTCCAGAGCCTTCTCCACCTTCTTCCGGTCCTCCTTGTTCTGAGCAAACATCTTCACTATCTTCGTCACGGGGATCTTCTCGTTCTTGTCCGTCATGAGGGTTATCTTCGTGTGCGCCTTCTCCAGGAACCTTATCGACGACAGGTTCATCTGGTTCAGGTTGTACGCCAGCTTCACGATCTCCTCGGTCCATAACTGCAACAGGAAGCAAAGGGAGAATGAGTTCCCGCCATTTTTATCCGCGAGGGGGAAAATATGTCAATGTCTGCAGATACTGGCAACTCTCACCCCTTTCGGTGGTGTCTAATCAAACGCGTCTTTCGCGCTGATTTTAATTAATTCCTTTAATCGCTCCCCCGTTTGTCAGCTTCCGGAAAAGCGAAAGAAAGAACTCGTTTAGTTTTCCAGGACTTTGTTTGTTTTTTCTTTTGAAAAAAACAGTTTGTTCTTTTGAAACTCTTTAAAGTTCGACATGTCGAACTGAATTTTTTGAATTTTCTTCCGCTTTCTGCGGCGGACTTCCTTTGTTTAAACAATTTCATCGGGAATAAAGAACGTTAAGCGGCTCACAATGTCGGAGCTAATTGCTCCTGTCAGGAGCTTTCTTCTGGAGTTAAAAGCGATCGCTGAAGAAAGAAAAAACGGCTGTGGATGTGCTGATTACCTTTCAGTGGCGCATCCACGACCCCGTTATCCTTCGCTCTAATCCTGAAGAGAGATTTTAAACGAGAAAGCTCAGTTAGGAATCACGAAGACTGCAAATTGAGGTCTCCCGTGACATCTGTTCCGAAAATCGATAAAAAAAATTTTGCTCTTACAAACCGTTTTCGTTTGTTTTAACTTGGAAACTTTCTTTATTTTCTTTCTCCTCCCTCCCCCCCCCCCCCCCCGAAAAAAAATATGGCAACGCTGTTGTCTTCGGGACTTGGAGAAATGGGCAAAGTTTCCGACGTTTGAAAATGTTACTCCCCAAAGGAATCGAGTCTTTTTTAAACACAGGTGAATCCGGTTTCGTTCTCGTGGAAATCGATAGATTCGTCTCGGGGAAACTCAATAAAAGATTGAAGACTAATCTCGCGATGGACGCTCGTGAATAATCGGTTTCCTGTCGAATATTTTCTTTATTTCGGCGGGAATTAATTCCTCGGCTGCTGAGGGTTTATCGGAAAATGTCTGAGGAATGGAAAGAATTTATTTATACACGAAAGAGAGGGTTATTTTTTACCTTCTCTGCCCGTTAGGCACTCTGCAGTGATTCCTGGAATTGTTACAACGACTTTCAAAAGCTTAAGCACTTTTTAAAAACTTAAGGAAAGAATGTCGCTTTACATTGTCGCATTCTCTAACATCTTTACAACCTTAAAATGTTTTCAATCCCTAAAGTGGTTCTCATTCTTTTTGGGTGAAAAATTAAAATAAAAAAAAATGTACCAATGCGACCATTCGACATCTTGATGGTTTCGAAAATAGTAAACATGGTACATTTGTACCAAAAGGAGAATCCAAAGGTTAAAACAAACCACATCTGTTCTAATAAGTTTTTATGTCGTGGGAGGTATTTCTAGGGGGGAATTTATTCTTGCGTGAATCTGTCGGAAGCGGACGACTTAATCGGAAATCCGGCATCGCGGCACAGGAAACGGAAAAACTAAGTTTTGCTTTCCAGTCGGGTTTCTCACACACGTTCCGAATCGATGTTTCGCTGTCCACCGCTGAGAGATTTATGAGAGCAGAGAACATCCCTCAATGTTTATCTTTTGTGCTTTCACTATGCCGATCGACAGTCGGGGAGAGAAATAGTTGGTTGGACGACCTCCGATGAGATAAGCATCATCAGAAGCAGTTGAATATTTTTTATTCTTTGTTCAAATTTCAGCTTTTCACGGTTCGAAAGAATTGACGTCAGCAAAAATTCCTTTGAAAATCGAACGAGTTAGCAAAGTCGATTTTTTGGCGGTATTCCTTTTAAATTCGTCACTCCAACTTCTGATTCTTTAGCCAAATTTAGCACATTTTCACACCCTTTAAATCGAGATTTGTCACCTTTTTGGTGAACTAATGGGACGTTGTTGAACAGAAACCGCGTTAAGGGAGGGTCGACTGAATTCGCACACCCCACTTCACCTAAATGTCCTTTTTCGCAATAAAAAAGAGCACTCGATATTCATTCATTAGTTTCAGTCGAATCCATAAGTCATTTTCAGTCATTTGCGTCCAAATCATTGTAGAATCAATATACTTTGCCATTGCAGCAGTAAAACTTAGTTTTTAAAATTTTATCAACATTTTCTCAACATGCAAATTCGGAAAGAAAAAATAATTTCCATAGGATAACTAATGCAATTATAAAATCGAGGCCCTCTCTCGGCCCATAATTAAATTAACCGATTGAGTACCAGAGAAGTTTAGAACGCCTTCCGTTCTAATTTGAAGAATACAAAATATAACTATATTAAGTTACTGATACAATATTTTAATTACATTTACTGCAAATTTTTATTAAAAAAAAACCAAATAATTGGCACCCAATGGGTTAAACAAGACGATATTAATTTGTCACGTAATTTAACCAAAAGCTTTTAAGGTTTTCAACATGTAATTAAAGCGGGATTAGACATCGATTCTTTTTTGAATGCGAATGTCTGCCTCTTCTGGAAAGCCCAAGAGAGAAGAGGCAGAGAGAGAGAGAGAGCGGAGGGAAGCTGAAACAAAAAAGACTTCGTCATCGCCGGAAGAGGAGATAAAGATCCCCGTGAAGAGTAACAAAAAATTCTCCGGAGAGATTAAAAGGGATTTTTTGTCGGCAACAAGTGGGCAATTGAAAGAAATCCGAAGTCGTTAAGACAGTTTATTCGGGAGGGGTGGCGGAGAGAGAGAGAGAGAGAGAGAGAGAGAGGAGGGAAGGGATGGTTGCAAATATTTGCCGGATCCTCTGAAATTGTGAGAGGCAACGCAAGAGAATAAGGTGCACATCGTGAGGAATTTGCCAGAGTTCGTTAACAACGCCAAGTCCAAATTAACAGATGAAGAAGGAAGAAGCGAAAGAAAAATGCAATGACCAACGGGAGGAAAGCAGGAATTGAAAAGATTAGAAAAAGAGATGAAAAAGTAGATGAAAGTCTATAAAATGCTCGTAATTTTCACGTATGACTAATGACAACTTAGGCCTTAATTTAATAGTATACTATAACCTATATTTATTTATCTATTTAATTTACACTTACGTTTTAATTATTTTTTTTTATGTTATTTACTTTAATATTTTATTAACTAATTTATTATTTTTGAACTGAGAAGTGTCGATCCTTGAAGGCGAACAATATAATAATCTATTTTCACGTATACGTATAGTTCCTTTATTTATTATTATCCATTATCCATTATTTATTAATTATATTTATATGTTTACTTATACAGGTTAATTAATTACCTTATTTATACATTTTATTACATTTGTAAATTATTTACCAAAGCTTTCTAGAAATTTCTAACAAATACCCGTTTTATTTTTACTGCAAATTTGTTTATTTTTTTCACTTTCTTCTTTCTTCAAAAAAAAAAAATACAATGAAAGCAACGGTCTAAGCATCTAAGCTATAAAAATTAGTCACTTCGTATGGCGGACAACATACAAAGTGTAAACTCGATCAAAAACATATATACAAAATATTTAAAAATGTAATGCATTAAAATATTAAATCAATATAATATTGTATATAAAAATATTAAAAATGTATAAAAATAATACAAAATAAATAAAATCATGTGTAAAAACAGTAGTCATCAGTTGATGACTATTGACTGATCATTCCTATGTGTAAAAATATTACAAATCAATCAATTTATACTACACAAACAATAATATATGGTCATCGCTTTTGGAATGTACCATTATAAATATACTGTAAAATACGGGAGGTTTCGGAAGGACAGATTTTCTGGGTTTTCATTATTTCTCTGCGTTAGCATCAGCCCATACAATTCCAATAGCATTTCCGGCGCAGTCTGTTGCGCCCTGGACCGTTTATTTCCATCTGCGTCATTGTCTCCTTACTTCAAAAGCAGACACAAAATGATACAATGCAGGGTCAATGACGAATACGCTCGCGCACTTCCGTTTTGCACTAGGCAAGAAATGATGAACTCTTTCACTTCCGACAAGGACGTGTAGTAGTAAAACAGGCCGCGTTCGCACGAGTTCTGCGTCGGCTTCTGGTAGAAAGAAGCCACCCCTAAGATGGAGCCGTTTACCATGAGCCCTCCCCCGGAGTCCCCGTGACAGATCCCATTCTCTGTCAGACAGAGGTAGAAGTTGGATCTGCCCGTGCGCCCGGTTATGGTGCAATTGGTGACCTTCAAAACCTTCTTATACAGCAGGTTGTTCTTCGGGGTTAACTCGGTGCCGCCCCACCCGAAGATGGTGGCTCTTGTGGGCCCCGTCAGGATTTCGTAGCTGATACGAACGACATGAAAGCGCAGGTAATGAATCTTTCGACTCGTCTTAAGGATGGCGACGTCGTTGACGAACTCGGACCTGTCGAAGCGAGGGTGGATGAGGATCTGGACTATCCTGTACCTGACGTACTTGTCAACGTTGACCCCGTTCACGTAATCCTCCTGGTCCTCGTTGCCGGTGACGACGACGATGTGGTCGGCGTTAACGACGCAGTGAGCAGCGGTCAAGATGAGTCTTTCGTGGATGGCTTCGCCAGTGCAGAAGATGAAGAGATTTCTGTAGGAAGTGTACAATCTGAAAACGAAGGGGAAGTCTTCTATGCGGGCGATGTAGCCGCCCATGACGACGGGATGAGGGTTATGAAAGTAATAAGAGGGGTAATTCATGCTGAATGTCCGTAAAGATGTATTCTCTGTCAGTGAGTTGGCTCCGGTCATGCAGACAACGAATACTATTGCACTGAAGAAATTCATTTCTCCAAAATCAAATGAATCAAAACAAAAATATTATATAAACAAAAAACCACGGAGTACATTAAAATTTAACAAAAATTCTTAGAGAATGAAATCGGCGGTCCTTCATTTTGATTTCCCCGGAAAAAACATCTGATCCATTCAAAAAAAAAAAAAAATGGCGGTTAGAAACAAAAATACTACTTTGTAAATGGGTCTACTGTTTCTGAAATCCTTTTCACTGTTCACACAATTGATTGTCTAATTAGATAATGAATAGAACGCATAAACATAGCCTTTTTAAAAAATTTCGTTATTTTAGAAGTTGTAAACTTAAGTGCAATGGCATTATGCAGGTGTGTTCAGTTTTTTAAGAATATTCGCAAAACGCCCAGTGGGCGACGCCCCTATTTATTATATACTTATATACTGTTTTGTCGAGCAATTTCCCAAAATAGGCGAACCTTTATTATAATATATTTAGATATACCGGCACACTAGATTTGGTTTTATGTAAATCAAACATATAATTTTCCATTATTAAATTTTCTGATTGGCATCGCTAAAACAATCGATCCGACAAGCATCCGCCCTTTCTTCGAAAGTAGAAAAATGATTCATCCACATTCTCCATCGGGCGATTATAACGTGGTGAGGTTTGCAGTGGAAATAATTTAATTTGCATTTACGACCTCATTAAAAGATTACGTCCTTCGCCTCAGACGGGGACGTAATCCCTGGAATCTTCGCCCCCAATGTTTTTCTATTTTTTCGCAAACAAATCGCCCCTAATCGCGCACCTTAAAATAAACTAATTCATTGCCCTCTTTGCACTCCGCCCGACTTTTAATGCAAATCGGCGAATTACAAATGAGAACGGCGGAAATTCCCTTTCATGTTTGTTTTCCCTGATAATCCGAACTAATTCTCCTGAGTTAACATTGTTTGTTCGACTATTTATTTATTTTTTCCTTTACGACGAGACTGGGCTTTGATTAGAAGGTCGCCACTAAAACGAAATTCGATACGGAGAGGGACGGCGTAGACAATTAGAGATTCCAGGGAATGATTTGCAGTGTTTCACCGTTGCAGGGAACACAGTCGGGAGTAAAAGGGGGAGGAAATCGCCCCCGAACAGCAGCGCACCACACCGGTGTTATTGAGTATAAGAAAAGCTCGAGTCCTTTACATAAGCACATTTTTTCAGGAAATGGTTATTTCCGGTTTTACGAAAAGGTCAACAACAAACAAATATCGTCTGCAGCAAAAGAAAACACGATTGGTTCCGCCCTGAAACCAAATTAAAAAAGAAAACCCGCCGCAAGACGAAAAAGAGATAAATGATTCGGGTGCAGAGTAAATGATAACGGAAGTCGGAAAGACAAGCAGAAGACAGTGACCGACGGACAAAGAATGGTAATTGAAATGAGAAAACTTTTTCGGAAAGTCTGACGAATTTAAAAGTCAGTGCATGTGCTACAATGGGCGTCAGCCAAACGTTTTTAAGGGGAGCGGAAGGGGTAGTTTTCGTGTGCTGTGAAAGGAAGAATCTTTAGTGGACTAAGATTGATGAAGGCGACTTTTAGGGGTAATTGCTTCGGAGAAAAATCGTTTGCAAACCCAAAAAATGGGAATGAGAAAGGCAATTACTATATTTGGCCCTTCGTCACAGAGAACTCATTGCTGCTGACAAACAGAGAAGAATCATCGAAATCAAAGCCTGTTTGTTTTTACTTCTCTCTACTTTTCTTCTAACTTTTAATCCCTCTTTGCCATCCGCTTTTTCCCCCTTTTTTCCACTTGTATTTTCTTTCATCACGCTAAGTCTCCTCTCGGAAAAGCTTCACAAAACACTTCCCGTTTCGCAGTTAACAATCCTTAATATACAATTCCAAGTTTGAGGAACAGTCGAACGTTTTCCAGCCCGGCAGGGATTCAGTCAACCCTTACTCTATTCTCCAATAATCAGGAAATGTAATTCGAAAGCTCCCCCGCCCCTTCCGCCCCCCCCCCAAATCACCTTCTCAGACAGATAAATAGTTGCCAACGTTGGGAGCAGATAGAAAACCGGCCGAGAGGAAAGGGACCGCATGTCGTTTTCGCTGGGGGGGGGGGATGGCTTAAGACGAAAAGGGGGACAAAAGCTCTTTCTCTCACCTCCAAAGCTCTTTTTAAATCCGGCATCTCGTTTCATTTTAACAATGGATTTAATTGGATGTAAAAAAATCTCGGGGAAATTTTTTAGTGGAAATGCTCAAATGAAATTGACTAATTTACATAGCGACCCGTAATGTGTGAGAGGAAAAAAGAACTTATTAAAAAGATTCGAGAAAAGCTCTTTTTAGGATTTTGAGGGTCGCATTCTCTCGTACAGAATATCCTTTCACTTTGGTACTTATTTTCAAGTTTATCCGGAAAAAAATTACTCTCGTTTAGGATTCATAAAATTATAAGATGGTGTTGGATGTGCTTCAAGATTCGAATAAAAATCACTCAAAACACAATGAGTGAAATAGAGGTGAAAGAAGAGAATATGATGAAAAATTAAAGAAGAATTATGATAAAAAAGTAGATAATTCAAGCATCTAAGAACATAACAATTCAAAACAGTTAGAATTTGTCTAAGAATTGTTATTTTATATACACATTTATTAAAGTTATTATAGTTACTATACATTTTACAGTTACATTATTATATGTTTATTATAGTTTAATACATATAAATAGTATATAACTTACATAATATATTTTTATGTAAATTTTTCAATTTTTATTAATTGTGCTATTTCTTTTTCCGAAAACTTAATATTGAAGCCCTTCTGTTTACTTTAGGTGCTCACATTCGATGTCATGCATACATAAACTGAATCAAACCTCCACCATTTCCCATTGCCAAAGTGCCATCACATGATTAGAACCTCGCGACAATCGAGTCTGAAATTTCTACTGAAAAGTTCAAATCCCAGACGAAGTGATAATTTCTAACTTAATGAGGCTTAATAAGATTTCGCAAATACGGTTTCAAATTAAGCTCTCGGATATTATCTCCTCTCTTTCCTCTTATTCATTTCCTTCTTCCCCCCCATTTTTCATTTCCAAGATATTCTAAATCACTCTTTGCTGAAAACTTTCGACTGGAGACATAAATAAAGAAAACAGCGGCTGCTCCGACTCCGGCGTTTCCCCCTCCCCCCTCCCCCCGCTGATTCTTCTTCTGCTCCTGCTCCTTCCCTTCAAAACCCATGGAATAATCAAATAATTATTAGATGAAATTTAATCATGGAAAGAGTTCTCAAGTGCAGCCGTTGTTTGCCTTCTGGGAGAAACTAAATATGAATCCGTATATTCGGAGTCCGGTCGGGAGATTTTTCCTTTCCGTCAGCGACTGTTTTTATTTAATTGCGGAAGAGCATTATGTAGACGGGAGTGAATTTCATGGAAAATATACGGGATATTAAGGATGGATTTGTCCCTTTCAAAACCGAATGAATAATTCATACTGATTGGGAGATTCTCCAATGGGTCGACGAAGCCACCGACGGATTTTCGTGGTAATGGTAAAATAAAAAAAAAATAAGATCAGGGGTTGCGATGATGCTCCCCGAGGGGAGAGGAGGGGGGGTTTCCTAGGGAAAAGTTTGGCGAAAGTGGAGGGATGATAAGATAGGGTTTAATATCGGCTTTAATAGCTTAGTTGTAGTGGTTTTCTAAGAGATTTTCCCCTATAATAACCGAAACCGCGGCCCTAATGTAATGAATATCACTGAATAAGCAAAAAAGAAAATACCCTAAAATCTCCGTCCACACCTCGAACGACACAACCCTCACTCTTCACTGCGTTCTACAGGTTCTTCCATGACGCCTTCTGATTGGTCCACGCCGTGGGCAGCCCCACACGAAAAATAAAAATTTTTATTACAATCTTTTAACTTCCAAAAACAATTTTAACAATTGAGAAGAACAATCAAAAATAAGGAGCAGTGTATAATTTTCTATCGAATCGAATTAGGAAAATGTAAAATCAGTTTTATATCTGACGGCCATAATAAAGGGGCGTCGCAAAGCGGAAATTCCTCCGTTGAAAAACTTATTTTTCGGTTGTTTGATCAGTTTTCAATCGATTTCCACGTTTCTTTGAAAAAAGCCAACGTTTTTATACATTTTTTTTTATAGAGAAATCATTAATTTTTAATCCCGGCTTTGATGGTAACAAACTGAAAAAAAAAAAATGATAAAAATAAAAACGGTTTTAATGCACGAATGGAAAATGGAACTTTCTGCCGATTCCGCGGACTGATTATTCGTCAGAAAAAATATTTTTCGAACGAATTTTCCCCATTTCCTGCGATTTTGAATACAATTTCCTGAAAGTCTTTTCAACTAAGGGCGTTCCCCTCGGTGAAAAGCTCATTAATTTTTTTTAAATCATTATAACATAATATTAATAAGTGCATGTTTAACTTTACACGTACATGAATTATCAAAATCAATTTAATACTTTTTAAAAGACAATATTCCAGACTTTTATTTTTTTTTTTTTTAACTACTAGCCTCTTTTTAAGATTTGAAAACATTAATATCACCCCTCGCTGACCTACCGTCTTGAGAAAAGCAATTTGAAAAGTTTTCAGCCGCGTGATTCGATCCCATGTCTGATGACCATATGACAGACGGACGGATGGTCAGGCGTAGTTTAAAAATAACTTTTCAAAGTTAAAAATAAACCAAAACTTTCCGGAGTTAAAACAACCAAAAATACCTTTTTATTTGCTGGATCCCAATTTTATGGGATCGTGCATAACACGCGGGGTGTGCTGGGTTGTCCTGCCCATTTTAAATGGGTGTCCTGGGACGTATCTCAACATGCGCCTCTCAATTTACTGTTAACCCTTTTCTTTTGACGTGAAATCAATGGGCTTACAAATTATCCCTTTCAAGGTTTTCATAAATATTAATTATTTGAGATGAAAGAAAAAAATAGGTTCAATGTCAACTTCGCCCACGGGACGACGTCCTCGACTTCAATGAGCAATGCCCGTGTTGTACCTCGGAAAACTTCTTCGCGGGAGGGAAAATTATTTCGAGTCATGGATGTGCCCATTCTATGAAAAATAATTAATTTGCATGAGCCGGAATTATTTGTCAATTCGATCAGAGCCGTTTACAGCAACAGATGTAAGTCGGGCATGCGATCGGGTCATAAATTCAGGGGGGAGGGGGGGGGAGTAATTTAAAATAGGGAGCTTTGGTCGAATAGGACGAAGGGGTAAAAATAGGATTTCATTCATTGCACGGAAAGTGTCGTTTTACGTGGTTTTCGGTAATAACTCCCGACTTTTACGGCTATTGAAAGGAATATGAGAAGCCGTTAAGAAGTGTTGGACTTAAACTGTAAAGGAGAGCAAATTCGGTAAAAAAGGGAGCAGAGTTACGGGCAGTGTACTCAGGAATGAAAGCTTTGACGAGAATCGTTCGGAATTCAATGAGTGATGCTAATTAAGACCAAAATCAACAGATCCATAAACAAAGTCCGACAGACGTTTCAAAGGAATCGGATGCTCATCAATCGACTCTTTGCAGCGTTCTCGACCGATTCAACCCTTTGGGAGCACATTTAATTTATGCACAAATTAATTTAATTCATATTATTGATTATGTACACTTGTATTTCCTTTTTCTTCTCAATCCGTTCGGTGTAGTTTCATGAGAAAATTCACTGTCACGGCTTAATAAGCATCATGTACGTCTGTCACCGATTCGGAATAATTTCGCTATTGTTATCACTTTCTAGTTCTTATCATTTTCATTTTGAAATCCCCCCTTTTATCGCTTGAAGAATCATTTATCTAAGGCTCATATTTGACATATTTTGTACAATGAAAAATTATCAAATTTTAACCATTAATTAAAGAAGATACAACACGGGTATTAATGCAATTTATACATATAATATACTATACACTAGGTGTTTGAAACATATTAGACTTTCAAGCAAGACAAGGTTTACCAAAACACTGAAATTATTTCCGTAACAATGCTTAGAAATAAAACCGGAAACGTTTATGTTCGTATTTGCCCAAATAATTGCGTCACGTTAAAATGTAGCCGAGGGGTCTAAATGCCAGTAAACATCATGGAGACTCCAGAAAAGATGTAAGATAACACGAGTTCAAACCCTCATTAATGGCAGTCCTTTTCCGAAAAGAAAACGAAACCGTATCCCGGACGGGAGAGATTTATTAATTACGTAAGACTAAAATATCGCTTCAGCCAGACTCTTTTTAATCGAAACTTAAGACCGGGGAAATATTTCCTTTAATATTTGGGCCATTACCGGCGATGTTCCACAAAGAAACCTTTCAATTTCCGCCTTTTTTCATCTCCCCGATGTGACTTGAAAGAGACAACAGTCACCGGCAATTACACTGAGAAATCGTCTAACCGTCAACGTTAATGGGAAGACAATGAATTTTTAAATAATTACACAATCGAAAATATTTAGAATTAGGCCGATTTGCCTGATTTGAGACGAAGCCAAAAATTCATTGGCGAGGGTTTTTTTGATTCCGAGCAGAAGAGGTCGTCGGCCAATTTCTTTCAGCTCAAGGGAAAGGTGCCTCCCCCCCGAAGTCGCCCTTCTCGACAGCTCCCCCCCCAACTACTGAAGAGCAACAGCAGCTTCGCTGAAAACCTTTCAAAACGAAACTGAAAGCAACCGTAATTAACGTTCTGGATCTCAACTTTTTCGAATTCCGACGTCAAAAGGAACTCGAGAAGTTCCCTTATCCCCGCGGATGAGCTGAGCGACTGAAATAAGTTTAAAATCTCCTCGCGAAGACGAAAGTTGAATTTTATTTGTAAATTTCAGACGCCTTAATGAAGGTGGTATTAACTATCCATAAAAGCCCGTTAAACAATTTGTCGAAGAATTTCCCAGAGGAATTTCTTTTAGAACACCGAAAGCTTCCGGTGGAGTATCACGAGAGTTCGTTTATTTAATTAAAACTAAACAAACGCGAAAAGCCGTCATTCTTAATTTACATAAATTCGCCTACTCAATGAGTCTCAATAGGCGCTAACTTTCCATACATCGAAATCCACTCCGAACTGTATAAACTTCAAAAAAGGACCACATAAATATTGCTATAAATTACAACGTTAAAACTTCTTAAACTGATTTATTGCCTTAACTTTGCCGAACGATCTGTTCGACTCATCAAAAGACGCTAAACTGAAGACTTTTTGTGAAAAAAAAGGACAGCAACTCTTAAAAAAGCGAACAAACACATACAGACAAACCCAAATGCCCCGTAAGTTAGCTTTCATAAAACCGACTCTGAATGAAATCTCATTTGGGTGCCCCGCGTAATTAATACAATCTTTTCGAAAAGTTAAAAAAGATTTCACTGATGAATGAGAACAATTAAAAAGGGAAGTACCATTTTGGAAGTTTCCGTTCGAAAAAAAAAAAAACTAAAGAACTTTTTTCTTTCCCTCACTCTTAAACCCCTCAAGCCCTCAATCAAGTGGTGGAAAACATAGGAACAACAAAAACAGTGGAAGTTTTCGCCTCCGATTCTTTCCCCCCCCCCCCTCCTCCCCCCTGCAGAAAAGAAGAAATTCTCCCCAGTGAGGATTCTAAGCGAGAGAAATTTTATGTTCTTTACATGTGCGCCGAATGCCGAGTGCTTTTGATGAGTCTAAAAAACGTCTCGAAATTGCTTCTCGTTCCTTGGCTTTGAAAATTCGAGAAATTTCATGGCGTAAAAATTAATAAAACAAGTCTTGTTGCAAGACCTTTGTTCGAAAAGCATGATTGGATCATGTCGACCCCGGTTGTGGTTACTTCTGTTTCGGAAGATCGAACTTTTCAAAATTTAAATCAAAGAATTTGGAATTCGATTCCATCAGAAACAGATGAGTTTCGGCACAAAAAAAAAACACCATGAAACCCGTCACAAAAGCCTCACGTTCACCTAAACGGTTTACTGTCTTCGGGGAAGGAGATAATAAATGCGACGCGGTGAGCCCCGAAGGATTATGAAGGGTTAGGTACATAATTAAATACAGTAAAAGTCATTATGGGGGGCGGAGAGGCTATTAACACCTGGCCGCCGAAGGACGCGGAAAGAATTCAACCATTTTGAAAAACCGCCCCGTCCCTGGAGCAGCGAGGAAGGGATGTTTGCTTCCCCCGCAGAACCTCAACCCTTTTTTCGTTTATTTAAGGGGGTCATTTGTACTGCGCCGAAGGAGCGAGGTCTTTTTTATGCTGTTGGATCGTTACTCATTTCGTTCGTTACACACACTGAATCTTAATAATCGATTTCGTTGTTTTTAATAAAAGAAAAAAAAACGCACAGCGAATTATGATTTATTAAGAGTAAAATATTTATCAAAATTGAGTAATTACAAAGCCGTGAATGTGAAATATATAAAACATGTTCCTTACATGTTTCTATATATGAAAACGTTAAATTCGGCACCGATTTTGCTACACTCAAACGTTTACTTTAACGTTTGAACGGTGCAACCAATGTATAAATAAGACAATGGAAAGGCAAGAGACAATTACTTTGAAAATCCGCGGTAAAGTATATTATTCACTGTGGCACAGAGAATTCTTTTATATTTTTCTTTGCATTTCCCCCCTTTTTCCAGCATTTTCTCCTTTTTGTGGAACCTTTGGCAGTGCAGTCTGCACCAACAGAAGGAAAATTTTTATGTCAGCCCTTGAAATCCATCTTAAGCAGTGGGGAACGAGCCAAAATTATTTTTTTTAAATACATGGCTCAACAACGAGGTAAAGCATTCAAAAAATTAAAAAATAAAGTCTCTAATTGAAATTTTTCGCCGCCCCTAATGGATTAGTTCCCGAGGCCGACAAAACAAAGTTTTAAAAGTAAAATATGATGAATGAAAAATCATTCACGTGTTCGTTCGACGAAATTTCACGGCTTTCACATTAAAATAAATAAAAGCTCCGATTTCTATTTTGGCAAAATCCGACGGCGAGACGCATTCAAATAGCCCTTTTTAATTTATTTAAATTTTGACAGTTAAACGAAAGGGTTATCGAGTAAAATAGTTCTGTCCGTAGATTTCAGGAGTAAGGCTCCTGCCGAAAGAAAATCTCCGGGGGAGTTAAAAGTCCGGCCAAAGATGAGAAAATGAAATAAAAAAGTCGTAGAAATTAAATTCTCGCATCCCACGCATGACTTCATCCCTTCCCGCGCCTTGGACGAGCATTTCCCAAAACACCATCAACCCGATTTCAGGGGAAAAGCTGTACAGGTGGGAAATGCGAGGTGAAGAGCGTTTGAATGAGGAATCAAACCCTTACGATAATTTATCTTATTAGGGATGATATTTAGACAGGTCACGTGATTGCAGGGGAATATTAATTTTTTAGGTCGTTTTAATGCGTTTTCATATCCCCCCGGAAAAATCTAAAGTTGACGCTGTGAATATCTGACAAACTTTCTCGGAATCTTCAATAATTAATGCGTTGTGTGCTCTCGAAGTTCATAAGGTGAAAGGTCACCCCAGCCTTTGACGGAAAACCTTTTATTAGAAGACGCATTAGTCCCGCGAAATATGTCCTGGGGACATGTCCCCTTAAAAACCTTCTCCCTATTACTGTCCTCGATGTCATTTCATATAACGCATTTCCCGATAAGTGTCAGCAAATGGGAAATTCGCTCATCGACCCTCCCCCTTTCCTTTTTCTCCCTTCGGGGGGCGACGGTCTGAGAGCAAACCTTTCAATCGGAGCCTTTACCTCCGGAGGGGAACATAAATCTCCCAGAATTTGAGGAAATACCTTTGAGGAAGGACCACTCAAAGAAAAGAACCGCAAATTTCAAACAAAAGAAAGGAGAAAAGGCAACCGAAGGCCATTTTGTGATTAGTAATTAATTAATTAGAGCCTTAAAAGCTGACAAGCTTTCTTCTCAATGAGTAAATTTTCAACTGGGGTCGTGTACCCAACATGCGTAACTGGCTGATTGTATGTTAACACTTTACCGGCGAAGTATAAATAATTATTATGTTATGAAATTAATTAATTAATTAATTAAGGGTCCGAATGAAAGCGCCAAAGGCTACCGGAAAATTGCGTCGGTGTCGACTCTTTCCCTCCGCTCAAAGGGATTATTCCAAGAAGAAAATCCGATCTGGGATTTCCGCTGCGCTTTTTTGCGCCCCCGCATCCGCAACACCCTCATTCTTAGTACACTTTATTTCCCCGAGGCTCTTCGCAATGACATTTTGTTAATCCGCATCAGAATAATGTAAAATCAATAATGATAATTTCCCGTGATTTGAAAGGAGTTCTAAAAATATCTTTCTCCGAGTTTTTCTCTCCTCGCGTCCCGGGACCGAGTCCATTAGATGACAACTTGCTTGTGATTCAGCGGGAAATTCCCGAGGGCGCAAAAATAATTTGGCAGACTTTATCACCGGGGAAAGCAATGGGAAAGCCTCGTTCCCACGAATTTTAATTCTGATCGGAGAGTTTTCATCCGCAGAAATAAATTACAATTTTGATTGGCTTTTTTTTTTTGAAACTATGGAGTTTAACTTCATTACAGGCTTTCCTTTGGTGAATGCACCTTTTCTTCTTCCTCGCTCAATCGATACTATACGTTCTACCATCGATGACTACGGGAAGTTTTTACATGAAACAAATATAATTCAGAAACAGAAAAGAGAACCGTAAATTTGAGCAAAGAATTACAAAAAGTAAAAATGAACAAAAACATCTCTAAGAAAAATAAAAGAATGAAGAGAAAAAGAATCAAAATGGAAAGTGCAAGAGAAAGTTTTACAAAGCAAAAGGCCTTTTGGTGAGAGAAGTCAAAAGACCAGAGAAGGCTGGAATAATGTAGTGAATCTGATAACTGGAAAAAAAGAGAAGTTCATTATGGAGTCCAGATACATCAGCCCCTCAAAAAAATAGCATACATTGGGAATGAAATCAAAAAAACACAAAAAAAAGTTGCGATGGGGTGAGTTTCCGATGATGCGTTTGGGTATTACACTGTTCTGAATGTTTATTTCTCTGTACGTCAAAAGTCGGAGAAAAGATGAACACTTTTGAACTGATCCCCTCGAGAAATTCGCTGAAAATTCACATTAGCATGTGCTTTTGAAGAGTTCTGGTTTAAAATATTAAATAAAATGTCACGGCTACTCTCTTCATGAGGGGAAACAATAAAAGAGATGGCCTAAGGGTTGCTGCAGAGTACTAATGTTTTGAAAAAAGGGTGAATTGAATTTTTACCCTCAAGAAAAATTTACATTTCAAAAATTGATTGAACTTATAAACATTGTGATATAATAAAAAAAACCATCACCAAATTATTATACCAATGAAATAAATAAAAACCGAATTATGCTAAAAGTAAATGTCATGGGTAAACCTAAAGGAAACTCGGGATAATATTTTTTTTTAATTTTAAATTCTTTTTCAGAGTCAGTTTACAATGCAAACAACTCAGTTTATAATATTATAAGGTGTAATCGGAAAATATTTCTGATGTGAAAGTGATGAAAAATGTCGGAGGGGGCTCGGTTACACCTTCCTATGGACGAAAAACCGGAGTAGGTGAAGGGCAAATCATAACATGGAGATGTTATTTTTTTGTGGAAATGCAGATGAGGCAATTCGGGTTTTATTTAAGGATATTTGATGGAAGTCGAATGAATTTCAAAACTCGATTTATACGCAGATAGAGAAAACCGTTTCCGTGAGACTGCACACACACGCAGGAAGAGGATCGAGATCAAAAGCCTTGGAAAGAACGACTGGTCTTCTTACTCTTATGCAGCACGACGACCGCCTCTCCCCAAACTCTTGTCCCCCCCCCCCGCCCCCCGAAGGCCATTTCGATACAAAACACAACGGCAAAATATATGACAAGCCCGAGGTAATGGTTTTCGAAAAACAATTTCAGCCAGCTTTTCCCGTGAAACGAGAACGAGAGCCTGGAAAGGTCTTCCGGGCGAACGGGGATGACGTTTGGATCGAAAGCACTATGCTTGGAAATTTCCGGAAGAGGCCACTTCCGCTAATAGCATTCCTAAATTCGAGTCCATTAAAAACTTTAATTTTCGCTTTTAGAAGGAAAAGTTTCTCTTCCACTTTTTTAATAATACACCGTGCAGTCGCTACCTTTTAACTTTCTTCGATCCCAACAAGAACATTTAATGAATTTTCACTAGAATTTTGAATTAGAGCAGACATTTTTCTTTCTCTTATCCAGAGTTCTATTTCCTGTGATTTTTCCCCGTCTTATTTCTGTCTCTCTGTATTAGATTAGTCCTCCGAATTTTCAGCAAAGCTTACTTTTTACATTCCCACAATTAATCCATTCCGAAAGAACTTCAGTAAAAAAAAAAGGTAGCCCTCTAATTTCAAGAACAATCACATAATCGGTCATAATTTTCTCATTGGGACATTACTTTTAATTAAAAACATTATAAAAATCTTTGCAAAAATAAAAGTTATTGCGGGATACAACGCCGGTAATTGCAGTAAAAAATTTAATATCCCCCCCATAATATCTTTCTTCATCTTTACATTTCATTTCTCCCTCTCCACTGGCTATTTTCCGCTTTTCCTCTCCGATTTTTTTCCGCTCACGTCTTCCGCCACTTTTCTCCCTTCTTTCACTCCGCCCCAGTTCCTGGCACTCCCCATCGTTTTTATCCCATTGTGTTGCAGTCCTCGTTTTGCTGACTTAAAATGCCACCGAATAAGCCGATATAAATGATCAAACTGTTTGACACGACTGCTTACTGTTGCTGAAAGGTCATCCGGGCAACAACCGCGACAACTGCCGGGAGTATTATTTGTCGATGGGATACGTAGAAATGATTGAAATGGCCATTGTGCAAGTGATAGAGGGAGTCCGTCTGGATTTCGGGGAGCGTTTCGAAATATTTCCCCAAAACAAAAGCACAAATTTCCCTGAGAACAATGCCCAGCATTTGAGTGCATTTGCTGACGGACTCCGACAAAGGAGTGTTTATCGCAAGTGTCTGGAACAACGATTACTCCGGAAATTCAAAACTTCTGCCATGTGACCATTACTTCCATTACTGCGCCTGGGAAAGACCTTTGGCCAGCGAAACTCAAATTATAAATCGTAATAGAATATATCCGAGATGGTGACATTTAAAAATTAGGTTGGAGAGTAATGAAGAGAGATGAACTAAATTGACACTGAAATGCGCACTGCCCCGAACGAGTAAACTCACTTACCGGTTAATATTATAAAAAGGTGTAACACCTGACAAACGATGACAACCTTCCACTCAGAACCGAGCCACTCACCTGAAAAGTCGAAAATGTTTTAACATTAAAATCGGATCAAAAGACTGACAGGAGTAAACAAACGGGAGTAAATTCCCTCGCCAAGCACAACATTTCTCCGCACACCTGCTGGTTCAGCCGTGGTAAATAATAAAAACATCTTTTTAAGTAGAATGGACGGCAGAGTCAGAAATGGCCAAACACACGAGATTTAACGTTGATCACAACATCCCAACATAATCATCGATTATGATTATGAGGAAACATTTTTGGGAGAAAACCAATGGATCAAAAACACACCAATCGATACTCATTTAGTAAAAGATAAATTAGACGCAGTGATGAGACCATTCGCAGTCGGAACAGAAATTCAGCGACCTAAATCATTTGTTTTTTTTTTTAACTGCCCACTTCACACGCGAAATCCTGGGATCGAAAAGAAAAGCCGCGTGTTTTATTGCCAGTTGTGAATCATTCTTTTATGAGCTCTCAGAAATAATTCCACAAGAAGTTTACTTATGAAATCCGCCATAAAAAAAAAACTCCCGGAAGGTTCTTTGAGCCGAACGACCCTTTCTATTGCAGGAAATTAATTAAGGTAAAAAAAGCGGAAAACCCCGACTCCCGTGTTTATCTAGTCCCAAAGGTTAAAGGAAAGCGACTAAAAAAAGCTCCATTTCGTTTTACCATTACATAAGCAGCTGTCAAATCATACAATGAATGTTTAACTCCGCTGGAAAACGAGGGAACAAACCTTTTGTGCTGTAAAATATGCAAAAGGCAATTCTCTCCGATTCCGCCCCCCGGCCCGGCCCCCCGACCCGCACCCTCCCGGGAAAGGCTTGTCTTTCAAACAATTTTCCTTGAATTTCCCGAAAAAATTATCCTTTCATATTTTCACGGAAGGGCGACCCGGTTCCTTTGTTTCTTGACCTTGCTCTTAGTCGTTTCCCTGCGTCACCTTATGAATGTTCACCCGAAAATGGAAGTTGAGTTTCTCTCATTTGAATGCAAAGGAGGATTCAAACTGGGACAGTCCGTTGGGAAGTTCCGAAAACCGCTTCTGCATGTATAAAATTAAGCGAACCCGGTTTAAACTGCACTGTACAAATAACATCAGTTTGAAGGGAAAAAAGCCACAGTGCAAATATAACAGGTTATTTACACTGTTTATTTATAAAAGAATACAGTACGAAGGAAAACTTCGCTCATATTCATTTATTTATTCACCAATTTAGTCATAAGCAATATCCAAGTACATATTTATTCATTTAGTTAAAGTTCCTTTAGTATAAATCCTCATAAGACTAAGGCAACAGCAATAACGAAATAAAGTGCTTGCATTTGCTGTTGCCATCCTGGCCGGACGGGATTGGAGATAATAAATTTCCCATGTTTTGTCTTTAAGAGCCTCGCCATTCCCCTTTTTCCCTCCCCTCCGTTTTGTTTGGCGAGAATTCGCGAAACGATTCAATTTAAAAAACGGTTCAATTTGAGAGTCTTCCCCTTTCCGACAGTTTAATGTGTGTTCGGCGAGGAAAAGTATGACGTAAGCAGCAATCATTGCTCTGTTGTTTTCGCGATATGAGCCGAGTAATTTCTCCAGTGAATGGAACCTCTACTTCGAGGGATTCAATTTTCTTTAAAACGAAATTATTGCGGTTATTACACCTTATTAACCCAATAATGTAATTTCCCTTGAACCGAAAAATAATTTCCCCCCGGATTTTATTTTCCTGAGCTTTTCGACAAACTCAGAAACACGACTAAATTTCTCTTCGGCCCCCACTTTTCTTTATTTCATCGCTTTCTTTACTTTTCGAATCGAATTTCATACTCCCCTGCCCACTCTTTTTCACCTGAATATCATTTTCAACCCCCACAATGTTTTCATCCCCAAAGATGTTAATTATGATATACAATGCAATGTTTATTTCAAATGTAAACACTTATTGTATTTTATGATTTTTACACAAAGGCCGGAAGGGAAACGAAGAATATACTTATTTACTATGTGTTATTTATTCACTATTCCTATTTATAGACTTATTCACCCAAACAGATGTAAGTTTATTATAATATCCGAAGGGTGACAATATGTTAATAAATTATTACAAAGTAAACACGCAAACTTTTCCACTGAAGAAATGGGTATGCCTGCGTAAGGGACTTCCTGCGTGGGAAATAACTAAGATGGTCGCTTGGAAAATGACATTTCGATTGTACTACAGAGAAACCCGCCGTATTCCGAGGACGCATTCCGTGGAAAGAGTGTTCATTAATTTTAATTTGAATGGCGGACCTTTAATATTCGGAGTCCTTTGCATTAAAACCATAATTATTGAGCAGGTCTTCGCTTTTCTTCTGAGAACTAATTTTAACTTTGAATTTTATTCCAATTTGCCCTTTCAAATTACCCTCGTTGTTTTCCCGAATTTGCTCGGGAATTGACGCTTTCCATCGCACCTTTGTTTTCCTGATGGGAATATCTTTTCGGTGATGATCCATCAAATGAATGATAGAAATGAACTCTGAACCGGTTCGTTAGTAAATTTTACACTCATACGGTACATTCGGGCTCATTCAAGTGTCGAGAAGAATTCAAGACGTCTGACGACCGGCCTTTTGGTAACCATCGCTGAAGAAAGATGCCTGCTGACCTCCGCTCGACCTCTAGACATTTAAAAATGCTCGGGTCGATATTTTCCAGCGCGGCGACCCTTCGGCAGGTCTTTTCGAGCCCTTTCCCCTTATCCGCGTTCGGTTTTCTTTTCATTCACAAAGCCAAACAATCTGACATCTTTATAAATCGACCAAATTCACCGTTATAAACTTATAAATCCTGAATGCGTCAAGCGGCGCGACCGGGGAAGGGGAATCGAGGAAAAGAACGACAGAGGGGAGGGAATAATGGAAAACAAGGCATAATTTATGAAAAAGAAAATTCAGATGCCGAGATAAACCTCAAAAAAATCAGTCTAATGTAAATGGGTGACATGATTGGTGTGGAAAGCTCAGCCGTTCTACATTCAAATCGATAACATCCTTCAGACTTCAATTTAAATTTATTTCCCGTTCCGTTCGCGTGAATAATTGGGCTTTCGAAGCGTTAAGGCCAGACGATAAGAAGTTTTGCCCTTTCGAAAATGTTGGCCTCTTCGCACCGGAAACACGTGAAAATACTGCTGAACAAAAGTCGAACGTTATTATTACACATTAGAATTTAAAATTTTAAAAACAATTTTAGGTGTTCAACAAAAAAGTTTCTCGACTTGAATATATGGTGTTTCACTAAAAAAAAAAATAAACTTTTAGCCAAACTCGAAATTTAAAAGGTTAAAGACGTGATGAGTCGAGTTTCCCTTTGAAAATGAAATTTTTATGTTATTTCCGAGTTGTCAGTCGCACAAAACAAAGCGTTTTCCCGAAAACGCCATCTTTTGTGGAGGTTGTAAGGGCCCTGGAAAACCTCTTATTTAGTTTTTCAATCTTCCGCGTCTACAAACAGAACAAACATGATTATTTCGAGTCTATCTGCACACGTCGTTCCGCGGAAAATCTGAATTCTACACGCCCACGATATTTCAGGGCAAACCCCAGTAATAAAACCATTATAATAATTCAAATAAAAAAAAAAGAATGACAGTAAATAAAATACTGATTAAATAAATATGGAAATCATCAATCACCGAAGTTGGCAAAAAAATATTCCATGGAAAATTCGAAGAGGATTTATCGGGAAATGATAACCAGTAAGAACGTTCCCTTTTTGTCCATTAAATTATGATTTATGCATTATGTCGGCGAATGTGCGTTTACAATTTCTATAAATAACTATTCTGTTCCACGACGCAAAGTTCCTTTCATGATTAAACTAATCGGGTAAATTGAACAACTAAAATGCTGTCGTATTCGAACAACAACAACAACAACCGGGGAACAGGTATTGCAACTCTGAAGCGTTCGGGTCAAGATTTAATCAGTGGAGTGTCATCGAATGGAAGGGAAGGGTTATGAGAAAATTCGGGAACGCCTTGAAGAATTAGAAGCTTAAGCCGGTTACTTCGATAACGAATGGACAGCAGACGTGCATTTGGAATTTCCTTGGAAATGACTAATGTTCCAGTCCAGAGGCATTTGTTTTCGGATTAAAGATGAAATTAGTCCGAAAATGACTGGACCGAAGATGAATTTTCATTGAAGGGGTAAATCAGATCAAATCCTTTACTCGGTGGAAACCGAATTTTGCAAGTCACACAAAAAAGTTTGCCTTTTTAAAATTCAAAGATAAGCAAAAGCTTTTGAATTTTCAAAAGATGCTGTTAAAATTCCAGTCGAAAAATTTCCCCCAATCTAAACGAAAAGAAAAAAATTGAGAAAAATGCCCGGAAAACCTATTTCAAATTTAAACCGCTTCCTTCCCCCCTTTTTCTTTTGCATGATTAATGCGAGTGAGGGCAATGGCTAAGTTAAACTATCCGCCACGAAGTTTACACATCGCGTGTGTCTTTATTAACCGTCTCGATCAGAGCCTCGAAAACGAAGCTTTTAAAATCGGAAGGAACCGAAGGTTAACCCCTTGCGAGTAAGACATTTTGTATCGATCACTGAAAGGATAGTGATGTATCATAAAAGGGAGGCAAAATTGTTTTAAAATCGTTATAATTTCGCGATTTTATTCAACTCGCGATTCCTTCATGATCAAATCTCGGAATCGATTTTGCACACCCCCGGTAATAAAAAATTTTATTACTGCTCTTAACAAGAGCAAATCGAACTCAGAAGCTCATATTACAATAATTCTACAAACGGGATGTGAACTACAACAACGCTGGAATCCGGTGTCATTTTGACACCTCAAAAAAAATACAGAATTTTCTTCGACTTCCCCCTGAAGAATTCAATAAAAATCCCTCTAAAAAAAAAACCTATGAAAACTCACTAAATTTCCCCTAAATTGGTTGGGATAGACAAGAATGACAAAGAAACCACTTTTCCAAGGTGCCCAAAATGACACCTCAATCACATGCTAGTGCTCAGGAAAACTCGATGGGATTTCTCCGGAAATTCGATTTAAAAAATAGAGGAAAAAAATTTTTCTTAAGCAAAAAATTTTGAAAAATGTCCAGAGAAAGACCCGAAATTATATAGATGAAGACTGCAGAGAAGGAAACTCATTTATAAAGCTGAGTCAGCCATTTAAAGATCGTTCGGAACATTGGAATGGTCTGTTCGGGAGGTGATTTTAAATCGCTTGGGTCAGTAAGGACATCTCAACCTTTGATGGGTCCATTGCAGAAAATTACTATAACCTCATCCGGGCGAATTTCATCGCTGTCGAGAGCATTTTTTTCTCCTCTCAGCGGTGATTCATATTGGGGGGGCTTAGAAGAAGCAGTAGACAGCGACGATAAAGCCCTAAGTGCTCCTTAAATTGTTATTATCAATCAAATGCAGAACGTCTTTTTGAGAAAAAACACTCCAAATCAAAGCGGACGTCAGAAATAAAACGATTTTTCCCCCCATTTCGCTTAATCCGAAGGCCTACAAAGCCGCGCTTTCCTTCTTGCACTGCTGGCACAGGAACACCACCTTCAACACTTCTTTACAACATAATACAGAGTTCGAAAAATTGGTTTTTCAACAGCTTCGACAAGCGGTTTTTCAAATAACAAAATAACGTGGAAATCACGTATGCGAGAGTCACGCAGTTACGTAAAATAAAACTGAAAACTAAAAGTACTGCTGCTTGAATGTGATCGAAAAATGTTCCCTTTTAGGAGAACGACTCGATTTATATTATTATTTTTGTTTAAAAATCTTTAACCCTTTCAAACACAAATTCTCGCGGATTATTATACTGTATAATAATAAAAAAAGAGACAGTATCTGAAATTCATTAATGAAAAATAAGTTACAGTTATATAAAAAAAAAAATTTTACGAATTGTCAATTTTACAATAGGTCTGATTCTCCGTTTTGGGCGAATTCTTCGGGAACGTATCCATTGTGTAAAAAGAAAATCCGATTTAGAGTCTACAAATAAATGCAAATGAAAACCAAAAACCGACGCCTCAGATTTATCATGAGCTTTCCATCTTCCCCTTTCTCCGGCTGACAAATAATCTTAATGCACTCCCATACGCAAAGTGGCTTTTCTCCTCCCCAGTCTCTTGACCCTTCTTTTGTCGGCGAAGGGTTATTTCTTCCTCTTTCGTAGGAATACTTCAACCATTGAAATTCCGACGAAGCGACTTGAACGAAATAACGATCTGCTGCAGGAGTTTTACGTTTGGCAAGCTCGGAATGTAAATAAGTTATCCTTTTATTTCAAGGCCCATACGTAATTATCGTCCGTGAAATTTTTACGACTGCTTTTAATCCAAGCCGAAGAGGTTTCTTAATGTGGTTCAAATGCGATTTTCATGCCTCTTTAATAATTACTCCGCTCCTGTTGGATCTCCCGAAGGAGGTTTGCCTGCGGCTGTCGTGGCAGGTTTTTTATTCATTAACCAAACCTTTGACTGCTCTGTTCAGCAGTGGTATAACTACCTCTCAGTGACGACAGAAACACTTTTTCTGCCATCTACTTGACCCATCTACTTCCGAGTTTGTCAGGTAATTCAAACGGAGTCAACCCCTGATTTTGAGTCTGAGCCAAATAAAAAAAAATCAGATACAAAAGGAACAGCTGAAAGAGAAAATTTGAGAAGGTGGAAATAAAACTCCGGGTTTAAGCCCATAAAAAAAATCAGGGCAATTTATTAAAAATAATTTCCAGCCTGCGGTTGAACGAATGAGCGTTTTCGGTGACAAAAAAGTTATGGTGGATTTAAGAAGTCATACGTGACCTAATCCGCCATTTTGAGGGAAATTTAATTGAAAACGCTGGCCCGGAAATAAATTTGATTGCACGAGAGAGGGATGCCCGGGGTTGTAACCAAGGGTTGACATTGTCAAGTGGCACACGAGGAAGACCGCCGTTTTTCCTAATATCAATTAAAGCGGTGTAATGGCTCTTCGGATGTTTTTCCAAGATGCCAATTTGTCGAGTCTGTTCTGATGGGATAATGAAAAGTAAAAATATGACTTTAATTAAAAACGGTTTCGGTCTCTCTATGGTTACTTAATTCGGTGCTCCCCTTTTGATTTTAATTATTCGTTTGAAGATTGGATCCCGAAATGTGTTGCCAACTGAACATTTCTTAGACAGCAGAAGAAAAATTTTCTTAATCGATTTTGACTTGACGCTCCTCCAACCAATTATTGATATCGATCCGGTTTTATTTAGCCTAGACTTTCTGCCTGTCTGTCTTTCTGTCTGCTGCCCGTCACTCCGCCTGTTTGTCAGTTCCGATAAAAATCTTCGGGGCGATTTTTACCAGTTTCTTTGGAATCAATTTCCTCCGCATTTTTACGCGCGCCTTTTTCTATTTCCCGAAGGGTTGGCTGCATTTATTGAAAAAATATTTCACCTTGTTATGAACTTTCTTTCTTCTTTGTCGCCGTATCCGCAGGTATTTAAAGATGCCTCCAGAGTTACTTGAGAACAAAAGATTAAAAATAAATGTTCTCTTCCTCGTTTTTATAAATAAAAGCCCCGATCGAGGCGTCTTTTTCACTTCTTTTATTTAGTAAACTCCTCTGCCGACTTTTTCATTGACATTTTCATTCAATTTTTCTTTATTAAAAGAGATTAATATAATTTTCTCGCTCTCGCTAATGCAATTTAGATTTTCGTTAATTAAATTGTTGAGAAAAGAGGGGAAAAAATTAAAATCGAGCGCAGCCTCATCAACTTCAAAGGCGCTGCGGATGGAACTTTAAATGCGTTCAAAAGAGACGACCGAAGGGAAAAATCGAATTTTCCGCCTTTGTCGCACCACTCCGGCATTATTTCCTTGAGAATTTATCAGTTTCTTTTGTTCTTCATTTCTTCCAACTAATTTTCTCGGTATATGTTCGAAGATGACAACCGACACCTGCAGCCCGGGAGAAAGTCGAAAACAACGCTGGCTCCCGCCAAAAGCTAACCATTAAAGCTGCGGCGATCGCATAAAAAACTTCGGAGAATGTCTTTATTAAGTTTTCATAAACGTAAACTTCTCTCGCGAAAATATGATAGAGTTTTATGGAGACAATTAAAATTCATAATAATGCGTTAAATGAGGTATTCCCTCTTTAATTTTCATTCAGACGTACGCCTTTTTACTCTGTTGGAAATAAAATATTCCACAGCATAAGAAGAATTTTCGGCGATGTCAAAAACACGTGAGGGCGTTCATCTTAGAATTTAAAAAAAAAATTATTTAAAAAAATATCAGTCTTTTTTTTTTGATAATTTACTTTTAAAAATAAAATTATAATATCAAAAGCATCGCGTCCGAAATTTTTCTAATGGGTTTTCGTGAGAAATTAAAAAAGGTTTCGTCGTTCGCGTCGAAAAAGATTCGTTTGATGTATAAACGAGGGGTTGAGATATTTTATTAAAAACAGGCGCCGCGTGTTAATGAAATAAACGGGCGCAAATTTAAAGTGAAAATCTCGACACTGCCCGATATAACCAATGGATATCTTAAAAAAAACTTTCCAACTCCGTCGAATCCAAAAACACTGACAATGCAATGAAGAGTTATAAACCCAAACGATGTGCACAGTCATTAAGGTGTTTATTCGCAATGGAAGCGCACATAAAATGAAAAGATCGTCTCAGTTTATTAAAAGTCAGTTGGCACAATCCGAGTCAGGTAAGCCGCGATTTCCATGGCGCAGGATGAAACTTAATAAAGCGAAAAAAGCCATATAAAAAAGCGAAGGCGTTTAGAAAGCTATGGTTAGACAATAAAAATCCATAACCGAATGATTGGCGAGAGTAATGCTTCTCATTCCGCGGCCCCCGGCATTTGAGCGAAAGCTGAGAAATACATATATATAAAAGTATATTTTCTGTCACAGGATTTCGCCTTTTTTTTTGAATCCGATAAACACGGCCTTTCCCGTCTTTTTTCTTCTGTCTCCAATTTGTTATTCCCTCTCACGAATCTTATTTTCCAGCTTGCGCTTACATCATTCTCATTTTCCATGTCGTGTGACATTTTTTTAAAAAAAAAAATATCCATTTTGAGTTGCAATCACAACAAATCCGAAACTGAGGTGACGGTTTATGAAACTTCAGCTTCAAAATCATATTTACTATAATTTCGAGGAAAATTCCAACGGCGCTGCCGAACCTGCTTATTATTTAAAAGCAAAGCTACAATGTAACGGTATATTAAAACTTATTACGTTGTCGTGTTACGCTGCGGAAAACAGACAGGAAGTGAACTTCCCGAGATAAGCGGGAAAAAACACGGGCCCGATTTTCGAATTTCCACTTTCTCCCGTCTACTCTTTTCAGTCCTCTATTTTTAATATTTCACCTGTCCGCCTATTGGTCTGAGTTGCCCTCCTGATCGATGTTTTCTACTGTGAAAATTAATAATGAATAAATCCTGGTGATTTTCCCCTTTGAATTTGGTTCAAGTGACCTAAAAATGATAGTTAAAAATCCCGGATATGCTCTCGGCCTATTTGGATAAATGGGAGGAAAAAAATTTATGTCATTTTTCTATGCTTCTGTTTTCTCTGTCGTAAGATTATCTTTTCATAGATGCCCAATTTGTTTACATTAAAGAGATAACATAGATAAACATATTTTAATTACTTATTGCATTTATGTGGGATAGAGGAGGTAAAATTAAGACGAAAAAGGACAGAGTTATTCTGCGGTTTCCTCATTGTTTTAAATAGAATACCGATGAAGGAAAGAGAATTCCAAAACACGAAACAATTCCGAAAATGACAAACCGTAACGAGCCTTACCGAGCCGAAACATTAAAAACCTCAAAAACCGCTTAAAAACCTCAGCAATTTTATTGAGCAAGATTTCAAGGGTAAAGCATCCTTCGAGATAGGTTAACTTTCCCCTGCGCCCCGAAGCAAACGACCCAAAAAACTGCCAATAAAAGCAAAACCCCGAAGGATTCACATCTTTTTGAAGTCCTCCAAAGCGAAATGCAGTGTTTAGTCGTGCAATTTAGATTTTTGGCTTCCTCCGAATAGAGAAAGAGGAAGAGGAGAAAGTACACCCCGATAGTTTCTCGGAGCCCCTAGAGAGGAGAGGAGCAGAGGGAGATAAACGTTAGTACTCCATTTAAAGCACTTGAACGCTGCATGTTGATGTAGATGAGGCTGTTTATCGATCCCGGCACTTTTGTTTACAATTTCCCAACGAGCGACATTGCAGAAAACTTTTTGCCCGACAGCATTAAAGAAGAAATAGGGAGTTGCGCAGGAAGCCAAAGCCCATGAAAGTCAAATAATTAATGTCGGGCTGCGTTTCGACATATTTGTGGTGACCGAGTGCTGTTCTGTCGAAATGTTGGGGCTGTCGTTCCCTCAGGGGTCTTAGAACGAGGGAAACTGTTTGAGTTGTGACGATGACGTGAACTGACAATTGCACTGTGGAAAAGTTTTAAAGAATGCTTTTTCGGGCTCGAATCGTGCAAACCCAATACAAATTAAAATGTATTCATAATATTGTATTAATATTTTTCCTAAATCACCTTCAGCTTCACTCACTATATTTTCAAACCCGCTCAGTTGGCTGTTTTACCAACACATCGAGCCTAAACGTCTAACCAACCCTAAATAAACTTTAAGAGAACTGAAGATCCTAACGAGATTAAGAATTAAACTGCAACACAAAATTACAAAACTATAAAAGCTCTTTAATTCCTCAGCGTAGGCGTCATTCTCTTCCTTCAGATTCGCCCACTCTCAGTGAAAAATTTTTAAGAAATATTTTGTTATACTCAAAATTCCACAATTCTTATTTTAAGCTCACGGAACACGATTTTAAATGAAGAATGAAAAAGAAACTTCCCTTGGAAAGAAACGGTTACAGCCAGGAAAGGGTTTTAATATTTTTATTTCAAAAAATTTCCTTCTTTCATCTTATTTCGAGGAACTGATGAATTATGTGCTCACATTTCTAGGCTTTCCCATTGATGGTCCCCCCCTCTCTCCCACATCCGCTCCGGTAATGCAATTCCGACTCCTCATTCTCCATTCCATTTCCTTCCAAGATGCTTGCGAGGATCTCGATAACCAAACTGAGCCCCGAATAAAACTCACCCCTTTTCATTCACCCGAAGGAAACATTAGTTTCGACAAAAAACGAATGCCGGCGCTAACAAATACTGAAACTTCCCCCGGACCCTACAACCCCCTCCCCTAAAAACTAATCCCAAAACTGCTAACTTCAAATAAAACCGGCACACATTAAATTGCAACGCACGTTGCGTGCGAGTATATGACTCTCATGCCCTCATGTGAGAGCAGTGAGTGTGTGAATGCTTCTTTCGTTTTGGATATATCTTTTCAAGCCGAGATTTTCCATTTCAAGCGGAAAATATTTTAGGAATAGATTATCAAGAAAAGCTTAGTGTTTGCCTGGGAGCGAGGTCGTCTTTTATAGAAGATTTTAAGGGGTGGGAACTCTGAACGGGGTTTGGATTTTTGTGACCTTTCAATTTTTTCCAGATTGCACCGGTGAAATTTCAAAAAAATATTTACATTTTTATGCTCATTTTATTTCTAAAAAGTGAGCACTACAAAAACTTATTAACTCATAATGCATCAATTGTATTTTGTCTTTGAACTCGCTCTACTCAAAATTTAATATTTAAAAACTCAAATTTAATATATAAAAAATAATTAAAATTTATATTCCTTTTTTGGAGTGGTTTAATTTGATTTCCCTCGAGTTGTTCACTCGACAATTACCAGTAAAACATTTGAAATAAAACTTTGAGTGCCGGTAGTCTTCAACAGGAAATCGTCCTTTGCGTGTCTATTTCGATTATACAAAGTCATTTCCTGACTTCGAATCTCAACGTTTCTGCATCCCCCTGTTCTCGTAAAAAAATTTTTTATTTGCGGTTCCATAATTAGTTTACAAAATTAAACACAAAAAGCCCCCCTTCTCGGCGGCTTCGCTTGAAAGCTCCAAGTTTAATTTTACTTCCTACGCGGGTGACAAATTAAAAAGTTTTTCCCCCCCGCGAAGACATGTTTTCAAAAACGAACCCGAGATAACAACAACAACAACAACCAACAAACAAGGAGTGCGACCATAAATGATAGCGTATAATTTAATTAAGACTAAGAAGCAATGACGATAAATAATAATCGCTTTTGTTGTTTAAGTCCCGGAGTTTGCCACGTAACTTCCACGGCGATGGCAACTTGTAATAATGCATGCTGGGATTTAACCCTTTTGGGCTGTCGGAACGGATTTATTTCTGCTGCAGTGACCACTGAGCTGTGACTGCTCCGTAAAATAACTCCGGACGTTCCACTGGGGGTTGATTAATAATTTAAAGCACCAGACAACAGCGAAACTGCGACTTATCATTTTCACGCCAAACGAAAACCGCAGGGAGGAAGAGCAAGTAGAATGTTAGGCCAAACTTATCCGACTCCATCTCCATTTTAATTATAAAATTCAATTTGGGGAAATTGCACTCATTATCATATGTGATTAAATCGGTTTTAGTTTGAGCTTCCGAAATTTTCTCACGGCTAAAAGTATTTTTGCAAATAACAGTGATAATTTTCACTTTTATCGGTTAAATTATATTATAATAAATAAACATATTTCTTTTAATTACCCATAGGCAGACTGATAATTTTAGAACACTAGTAAAAATAAATAATCTTCCATTTCAGAACTCCAGTAAGGATCATACAGGCGGATAATATTATACTAAATACTTTTTCCCTCGACTATTTAAAATTCTATAAGGAGAACGATACAAGTTTGTTCTGCTGGCTTAGCCCGGAGAAACGCAGAGAAAAGGAAAAAAACTCAGAAATTATGAAATTCTCCAAAGAAAATATTTTTCCGATAAAATCCCATAATCTGAAAATCCAAGGAAAACTTCACTTATAATTAAAAAAATAATTTATTCAAGAGATGATCACGATAGAGAAAAACTGGGACATCTTCGGCCCACCTAAAAGCCTTTAGCTTTCGAGGCGTTCCTGAACGATACTCCTCTTTCACTTAAAATACATTTATACGGGGAGTAAAACTTAAAAAGAGTCCAACCATTTATTTAAGACAGTTAAATAAAGCACAGTTTATAAAGATTAAAGAACACTTTCGCTAATTAAAAACCATAAAAATATGCAATTACACTGAAATTGAAAAAGTGATTTCATTACATTGCGACGACAACAATTAAAAAAATTAAGAAACAAAATTGTTAATTTTATTATATTTATAATAAGACAAATGATTCTTATTTTAATACTAACGATGAAAATTTGTTTAATAAAACAGATATATATTTTACTCGAAAACCGTATTAATTAAATATACTCGACTGTTTTTATTAAATGATGTGAGATTTCCGTTATTTATTTCAGCTGTAATTTCCCAAATAACCCGTAAGCATTCATCCGATCCAAAACATAAAAAAAAAAATTAAAGTAGTCAAACGCATTTCACTTCCATAATGAATTCGTGCAAGAAAACCCAAAAGTTATGGCCTGGTAATTACCATGAAGATCTTTTTCAGTTTTCAACACTTCAAAAATTTCCTCATCAAAGTTAAGAGCCCTTTTGAAATATTTTAGCTGAAGGGCATTATTTTACCGAATTTTTATAAACGCTAATGTCGGAAAAAAAAAGAAAGGAACTTTCGGCTATTAATAGAACTTAACATCTTTTTTTTATGTCGTTACCGAGTTCGATTTCCCTTCAGGTTTCACGGAATTTTCAGTAATTGCCAATTTGAAAGAAAGTCTCAATGGGAGAAGTCCCTTATCATCGGTACTGTTTTTCAATTTGTCCGAGAACCTAAGTTTTTTTTTGATTTTTCTTTTCAAATTTTCTTTGATTTCTTTCTTCCCCTCTGTCTATTTTAGTTCTAATCTTTACACATTTATATTTTTGTTCTCCTTGACATTTTAAGTAAAACAAGGTAAGGTAAGAAAGGTAAAAATCGATGAAATCAATCTCAGCTAATTTCCCCACTTCCATTAGATTCCATAGATCGTTACAAGTGGAAAATTTAACGACTTTTCAGAGATTATGGTCACCAAATCACGATATTCGGCACACTCAAAGAGTAGTTTTAACGACAGTCCTGATGGAGCCTTCCCAAAAGGTAATTTTACGCTTCCATTATTCAATTTATGGTTAACCTTTGCCGAAATTCATCCCGTGCATTTTTACCGTTTTAACTTCACTGTTATCTTTCGAAATGCGAGGCAATTCGCTTTTCAGGTCGAGAGAATGCCTCTGAAAATTCTCCCTTCGCTCCTTTTTCCTTTGGATGTTATGGGCCTTTGGTGAGTCGTTGATTGAGACTGATTAAAAATATAACGGTTCGCCATCCCGAAAGTTCGGCTTTATTACCTTTGTTGCTCTCCGCAATAAAGCGACCGATAAACGCCCCCCTTTTTAACCATCGAATTCATTTTGGTTTCAACAACGAATGCTCTTGAGAGAGGTTTCAGATTTAAAAGGTACGCCGAGTCAAAAGCAGAAGGGAGAGTGACCTTCCAAAATAAAAAATATGAACCGGCACTTTACCTGATCAAATTCTACCATTATAATGAAAGTCAATACCCATTCTGTAACTTTGGAGAAAGGCACGTGAAAGCGTATTCCATAAAATTAGGAACGGTAAAGTCGCCGTGCGTTTTGACGTTTTCCTCAATTTATGAATATTCCTCGCTCGGTGAAAAGGATTTCGAACGGGGAAAACTCGTCGGAGACCCTTTCATTCCTGATCCAATTATGAGCCTTTCGCAGCACAGAGAAGACAAACAACGGTTTAAGAGGTTTCTTTTGATCAAAAAAGGCTGGAACCCTGCAAAAATCCAAACCCGACTTCCCACTTAACAATTTTCTCATCTTCGAGGAGAGATGGTAACAAGAAGCCCTCATTTACTCGTTATCGTGTGATTATCTCGTGATAACCGCCCTCGAAATGAGTTTTCTTCTCATTAACCCCATTAGAGGCCTTTGTTTCGAGCAATTGTGGACGACGAAATTTTTAAATAAATAAATCCACCGACTGATTTCTTTCCCGTATCGGTTTCAATTTGACTAGAAGTTTAATAAATACGAAAAACTTCAGACCGAAAAAAAATGTCTGAAGGCAGCAAAGGAATAAATTTCCAGGATTTACGCGAGTTGAATTCATCGTAAACAAAACTGGAGCAAAAAGTTTCAAGAAAATCAATGATAGAGTTTTCCAAACGAATTACTGCTGACGTATTAACACTAAGAGCGCCGAAAAGAACTCCTACCGAAAACCGTCACCGGGGGTTTAATTTACCCCTCACGCAATGGAGACTTTTTACAACTACAAATGTTTAATGCGAAAAGTTTTAATGAATTTTTAACGAACCTTACCAATTTGTAACTATTTTCATTTAAATATTTTCTGCCGGTGTTTACAAGTAAAAGCCTTTGATGTCCAATCACTTTTATCTTGACTTTGGAGCAGATTTGTATTTTTTTTTTTTCCAACATAAAATTGTTTACAAATAAGTGAAAGGCACTTTTTGAAAAGTTCGTTACACCTGTCAATATTCCGTGAATGATTCAATAAAGCAAAAATATTTTTTGAAGGATCCAAATGACGCTCAACGTCTGTTCCAGGCAGCACGAAAAATGTCTTTTAATCCCGTGAATGAATTGTTTTCAAATTTTCAACGTTATCAAAGAAGGCAAAAGTTTTGATTGAGGATTTCAGGAAATCTGCGGAATCGTCAAAGTTGCAAATTTTGCTTTTGACTCCCGAGGCGTTTCTACTGTTAAAACGTCCAAACCTGATTTTGTATTAATAGTTTTAAGTCGTTATGATTGTCGTGCTTTGCTCCTGTTTGAAATAATTCTCTTTTCCACCACGTTTATGTTTTTGAGAGCGTCAGAAATACTTCTGGAATACAATTCCCAGAATTCAAATGGAAATATGGACAGTTTTGAATCATTTAAAAAAAAATATAATGTAAGAATCATGCTTTCGAGGCGATTTTTTAAACATTCACCTTTCCCATTATTTTTTCCAGTTCTTTTACTGTCACAATTTCTAATTTTTCATTTATATGCCCCCTATGCCCCCTATGCCCACCTGGCCACTATATTTTTTCAAATAAATCACTCCCGCAGCAGCTGTGTTTACTTTGGTGATTAACGAATTGAAAATTAAAAAGATTTTCGACCCTCCGCCATGAATGAAAATGTTGTCACCGTCCTCCGCCCTTTCGGGGGGAGAATTCGCCCAGTGTGTATAGCGTTTTCTCAATGAAAAAATGAGAAGGCCTCTCAATAACTTTTAGGACTCTGTCGATGGTGATGATCGACGGGAATAAAACCGAAGAATCCGCTCTGAAATTGTTAACTAAAGCGTTAAACACTTTCAATTAAAAATTAAAAAAATGAAAGCCTCACCAAAGGAAAATTAATTAATCTTTTAGGAGGCTGCTTTAAAATGAAAATTACCTATTTGAAATTTAAATCAATAAATTATCCGAAGAGGTTCTTAATCTTTCAGTCCCACTTGTTAGTGCGCATTTTAGACGAAATTCTATTACCCCTTCAAAAGGCGGAGCCGTCAACTGTCACAAGTTTAACAAGCGATCTTCTGTCCAACAGGACACTTTTAAACGGCAGCCGAAACATGCCCTCGAGGAAAAAATCTTAATGCAGTGAAACACTAAAATTTTACGATTCAACTGTCCCGTTGTAGGCTCTGTTTTTTTTAGAAGATTAAAGCTATTTCAAGAAAACTGCAATATTTGTGAGAACACAGTGCGCCTTTTACGACAGCATAAACAAAGCGTTGTTAGAGGCTGCTAAATAACTCTTATAAAAACCGTCTCAACATTTCCGAAGAAAAATAACTTTATTCATAAACGTTATAAATAAAAGTTGCCAACCCGAACTATCTCTCAACCCTTTCCCTCAAATTTCTTTGATTTCGAAGAAACCCTACTCCAGTTGGGATACAGATTCCAATTAGGATATTTCGGACTTTGGACCCTAAATGAGATGACTTTTGGTCGCCCTCACGCGAGTCGCCGGGGAATGCAACCAGAAAGGTGAATAATGGTGATGTATTCACGTGAGCAAAGTGCAGGATTATGATCCTGTGGGCGCTCGGTGAGCTTATGGAAAATTTTATTACTCTTGAGAAGAAGGAACGGTTGCTTTCGAAGAAATTGCTGTTCTTAGTGAATAATAATTCATAATAACGCCATTCATGGCGAACTTTTAAAGTTCCCGAGTATAACATGAAGGAGTATTGGAGAAAGAAAAGGGAATGAAATATGAGCAAAAAAAAATTAAATAAAAGTTTTAAATTACAAGGTTTGAAATTAATTCCTTCTTTATTTTTGAAAGTTTTTCACCGGTTCATTAATTGGAAAAGGTTTCAATATATGAAAATAAAAAGTGATTCCCTCTAAAATTTCATTTCCCAGATCCGTTTTAATGGGTTTCTTTCGTTTACATTCACAATTAACTTTTTACCGTCTTTACTTATTGGCAACGGATACTATATTGTCATAAAATATAATATCCGGCCGGGAGAAAACCTCAAGGTTAAAAATACATCTTTATGATTTGATTAATACAGAGATAGCAGGCAGATAAATGTGCAGAACGAAATCTATAAAGATGGGAAATTATTTGAAAGGCGCAAGATAGGAAGGAAAAATATCATAAGACAGAGAAAAAGAAAGAATAATCCAAAATCAGAGGTACATTTTCGTGACAAAATATGAAAAGTATTCGCTAGAGAGACGATAACGGCAGATCTCCCCTGTTGCGCGTGCACTTTTGGGATTACCTCGCTTAGAAATTCATTCAATGGCCCATTCCATAAAGACACAAAGCCAAAAGTCGGAAAAAATTAATTTTAAAATCCTAATCTTGAAGAAGGGACTTTCGCCTTCCAAAAATTTCATTTGAGGGAAAAGAAAAAAACAAAGGAAGTAAAAAAAGCCATAAAAATTTTAAATAAGGCCGAAAAGGAAGCGGAAAAGTGGATGAGAAACCCCGAACACGTATCGATCATGAGGAAAAATAAAAAGGAAATAAAAGATCCAGATAACAAAAGACAAAAAAAAAAGCTACCTAATGACGAGAGTAATTCGCTTTTGTAAAACATCCCGCTAGGCCAGAAATTATTTACAAATTCCAATGGTGAATGACTGGAAAGCACACAACCGGTTCTTAAAAACCATTAATCTTTCTTCCCCATTCCCAGAGAAAACTGCGGGAGGAAACGCATCAACCTTTCCAGGCTGTGCTCATCTCACAGGACCTTCACGTGCAAACCAATATTGACTAACCCTCGAGGCTTCCTCCCCGCCACACTCAGAAAGTATATCAGCATCAGACAAATCAGGTGTGAACGTTTCAAAGCTGAGTGTGATTTACAACGCCGTTTAATAGCCAACCGGTTTATGAGGTGACATCATTGCGGCATTTTCCGTACACTGCAATTCACCAGGTCGAAGAACTGAGGCTTCCTGGAAAACATGCGCATCTCCAGGTTACGAGGTGACCTCCAATAACCCAAAACAAGTGCGAAAACAGCCACAACACGTCACCCCAGCGTCAAAACAAATGCCTTACCTGTGCTATGTCTTTTCTTGCGCAGCAGAAGTTGATGAAGTTCAAGTTGACAAAATCCGAACCGTGGCAGACGGTGATACTTTTCTCCTCGAGAGTGTCCTGCGAGCCCATGGTCACCATGGACTTCAGCTTGGGGTCTTTGGGAACCTTCGCGTGTCGCCCCGTCCTCGCATCCCGGATCGTTGCAAAATCCAGAACTTCCATCTCATTGTTTTGGTCCACCCAATACAAATAAAATCCATTTTTGTCTATCCGTAACGTTACCGGTGTTCGAATCCCGGAATCCTGAAACAATATTCAGTTTTTTATTATAATACCTGTTAAACATACGTCAATAAACGAGTTACTTTTAAATATTTTATATGTATATTAGGGTGTCCCTTATAATGGCGAAAAAATTTTTTTTACGATTATCAAAACGCACACCCCCTAATTTTGTTCTATATACTAGTCTTTACTCAAATATAAAATTTTAACTTGATACGTTTAGTTTAACCCGTGCCTGTAGAGCCTCAAAGTTTTACAAAACATATGTTTTTCGACCACTTCTTAATTTCTAAGAAAATCATTTCAGTATTGATAAAACGGGTAAATGTTGCTGAAAATATTAGTTCCAATGAAAATTTACTTTATTAGTATCAAAAATTGGTATATCATTACTTAGAATATTTTCTTTTTAAAGTCTCCTTTTTTAAAGTCTGGCTGAATTTTTCTGTGTTCCCCTACGCAGCCTAATGGGAACTCTTTTTGTTCCTCATCGGCCCTTTTTTGGGCCATGGAAATCCTGAAACAGTTTAACGGCTCTTTCAGTTATGTCATTCGTTGCTTTTAAACAATAAACTTTCTTTTTGGCTTCCACATATGCTGCATTCCCGTCCCATAAAGATACGTCTTCTTCAAGAAAACTGGAGTCAATTTTTAAAAGACAAAATAACTCATTGCTCTTTTGGGATACAAAATTGCTCAAATATTTTACTAAAGCAAGAAAAATATAATTATAGTAAGCATAAAATAATAATATAAGAAACGAAGTACCAGCTAGCATGCAGAGTGACAGACATTTCTTCTTTCGATGGGACATACTGCATCTCTTTCATCATGACATGAATCACCAAAGTTTTCTTTTTTCAGGTTTTTTCTAAAGTATCAAATTATTTTCTAAAATATCAAATAAATTATCTAAATTTTTGTTAAACTCATTCAATTGGCGCTTATTAAAGAGCATGGCGGGGTCTTCTTGGAGGCCTCGCCAGACCTTATGTAAATCCACAAGCTTTCTTACACAGAGCAGCTCTAGTTGGTATTCTGGCCTTTTCCCAGAATAAAAGGCACTCCCGAAGACAATATTCGCCCTTATTTAACTTCGCGAACGATAAAAAATAAAACTGCGAGAAGTTGGCGATCGAAGGGTAATTTCGCATCCTATTGTTGATTTATAATACCCTATATTTGATGATTTACACCACCAACCAAGAAAATATTTGTTTTTTCACTTCTTAGCTCTCCTGACATTTTAGAAAAACGAAACAATTCGCATTAATTAAAGGACAAAACGAAACTGCATTAGAATAACAGTGGGCGTGCACCGCGCATAAGGGGTGTTCCTACAGGTTCCTACAGGCACGGGTTCCAGTCCTTCAAATGACGTAAAAAAATTTTTTTTAGTGTTTTACAATCAAATGAACAAAATTAGGGGGTGTGCGTTGTAAAATAAAAACTTCGAAAAATAAGGGACACCCTAATGTATATTTTATATTGTATATTTATAAACAGTAACGCTCAAAGGTATTTCGACAATACAAATTTTAACTTTTCCATTCTTTCAAGAGTTACATACAAAGTGAAATTTCATTGGCTTTCATTAAAATGCTTTAAAACATTTATAAATATAATATTAATTAAATAACAAAAGAAACAAAGAGTTTATCTTTAAAATATATAAATGAATAATATTTTTTTGGTCTGGTATGGCCTTTCAGGCTTTCTTCAGGCCATATTAATAATATAACTGATTAAGAGTATTAAAGAAAAAGCAGAAGATTGTTATGTTTTGAATATTTTGTTATTTTAAGTGTTACATATATTACTAATAGTATTGACAACTAAATAATACAACTGTAAAATAATACAAAGTCTTATATTTAAATAATTAACTAAGAAACTATTAAAATTTGTATTGTCAAAATACTTTTGAGCGCTACTGTATATAAGAGTTTGCTTTATGTTTTGCTTCTTTCATTTTCGACCCCTTTAATTAGGACTATTCTATGCAGAACTTTTAATCTTAATTATTTAAATTCAAACGAAATAATCAACTTTTATGAAACTCACGTTCCCAAAAATCAAATCATATGCACGATATGATATTGGTATTACGTACTAACTTCACTTTTTTGTTTTAATTCCTCACGTGATCATCAGCTTTCACTGAGAATTTTATCGTTTTCGATAAGAAATTAAAACTTAACGAAAGGGGGGGGGGGGGGGGCAAAGGAATAATGAAAAGGCCGAACCCACTCAAAGTGTGAATCACTCTCTTAAGGGACCTCGAGCAAAAATTTCAAGTGCTATAAACTGTCATTACAGTGGCATTAGCCTCTTTGATCGGATTTCAGTCGACACTTATCGTAGATTCTTTTATCCGATACGCTATTACCTGGCCTTTTATCATTCGACGAGGAAATGAAGCCAAATTAGCGAGATTTTTTAGATGAAAAATCGCTCGTGAAAAGACGCCAACGGTATTCTTGGAACCGACATGTGTGTGTCAACACTCGCACAGGTTTGCCCCCGAAATAAATCCCCCTCACGAGGGAAAGACCTCTTTAATCCCTCTGAAGAAGTTGCAAACTACGAGTTTCAGTTTTCTTTATAACTTCCACATTTCAGTTGAAAGCAAACTGCTGACTCCCATGGGAAATATGTTTCGCTTTTGAACGAGGGGTCTTTGTTTCTTCCATTTTCATACTTTCCCTAGGCAAAAGTCCAATTTTTTAATATTAAGAAATAATGGACCAGTAAAGCCCGTTTCGAGAGCTCTCAGAGCTTGTCCAAATGGGTGAAAAGAGACTGGCTTTTGAAGAGAAGCGCAGTTTGAGAAACCCCTCTCCAATTCGAAACTCGCAAACGAAAATTTTCTATCTGAAGCATGATTTTTTACAAAAGACTCAAACGAAATTTATTTTTTCATTTTCAAGTATTCGGAGAGGACATTCCCTGTGAAGAAGAGGACATTTCATTAAAGAAAACTTCCGGAGGAAAATACTACATTTGAAGATTTTAACATTAATAACGAAAATTCCATAAAAAGCCTAAAAGAAATTTTTGTCTTCACTTAGAAAAATCCAAAGAATTTACAAAATGATAACCAAAGCTCACCATTTTATTTTATGGGTTTATAAATTTTGAAAATTTCTATTCTAATACATGTAAAATTAATACAGGATTTTTTATGTATAATATAAAAAAAATATATAACGGCGAAATTCAATTTTCTCCGAACCCAAATAAATAAGGTTAATATTGGGGAAAATTTTGACTCTTTTGTTGAGGATTTGTAAAGTGACGACAAATGAAATTTACAGTTTGAATATTTACTTGAAATATGAGCGTAAACTGTAAGTAACGAGAATACTTTCGTGAGAGAGCACTGTTACAGTTCTTATCTGACAAAAGGTGAATTAATTAATTCGCAAACTCTCCTCAAACTCTAAACACTTCTGAGAATTTCCACAGAAAAAAAAAAAAAACAGGTGAAATCATTGAATGGCAAAAGCTTTTCCTTTTCCCTCAAGGACTACACTTCTTTTTTTTTTTTTTGCAAAATATTTTCTAAAACTTTTGTTGCTAAACAATTTCGAAACTCTTCGCAAAAGATTCTGAAAAAGTAACAAAACGAACAATTTTTTGTGAGTAGAAAAGGATGAAAGGTTGAAATAATTTCTTCTACAAAAGAATTTTTCCCCTGCTAAAAGCTTTATCGGTGAAACTTCCGGAATAAACAAAAGCTTTCAGAAATATTTATGTGTCTGTCTTAAATTGTGAGAAGCCTCGAGTAGTAAAAGGTGACGTGACGTGAAACATACAAGCCTCTCTTTCGCAAAATCCACTCGATCACGGTGAGGTTTTCTACTGCCATTGCACAAGACTGCCACCAGATGAACACGAGAAAAAATGTTCTCTCTCCGGGTCTTTATCGAATTTCTTTATCTTATCATCGTGTCTTCGACCAGGAATTCGACTCAAGGTCTTTCCCGCGTCCATTTAATGAGAGAAACTGTTTATAACTGTGTTTTCTCATCCTTTCATTGCAGCTCATGTAATTTAAAAATCGAATGGTAATGCAATTTAGTCCAATAAAATCAATACAATGAAAAAAAATTTTTATATTTTCAAAGCTTAACAGATAATGATCAATGGTGACCGGCAATGCAACCAACAAAATATGATTACTGATAAATTTTCCAGTAACATTATTATTACCATAATGAATTGGTGAAGTTCGAAGTAGTAAAAAGTATTGTTTCTTGGAATTAAAATAACAATTACAAAACAAAAAAAACAGTTTCTTCTTATTCTTCTTCAACTTCTTTTTCTTCGCGCTCTCTTCTTGCTTCTTTTCTTGATTTTACTACAAGCAAAGAGAAAATTATGATTTTTATCTACGATTCACTTTAGATTCTTCTATCTTTTCAGGTTGTACCTGTCTTTGATTTTCTATGTCTTTAATTCTTTTATAAATAGTTTTCATTTCTCCATATTTTCTTCTTTGTTTTAAAATATTTTAGACTTTGCTCTTTCTTAAACATTCGGTCATCACTATTTATTATTTTTCGGTTCAACTTTGCAGCTATCTTTAAATTACTCCATTTCGTCTTTTCAAAAAATACATACAGGCGTTAAAGAAATTAATAAGTTAATAAGCATACAAAAATAAATTAAATCCGCATGAATAATTGACATATTTTCAGTGCAAACTGAAACATATCTCCGAATGAAAATTTCACGTGGGCGAATCATGGCAATTAATTATTTTCCTAATTTAAAATTATTTCAAATAAAACCAGGCAATTCAAAACCATATCGCTTCGTTTTACATCATAAAACATAGCCTCCCTCCTCCCCCCGAGAACAACCCCATACAATAAAGCAATAATCATTGATCTCGATCAATAACTTGACAAAATCATCGACTTCTCTGTTTTGTTTCCCTTCCTTTAGGACTTTTTACAACGATTAAACTTACCATTAATACATTTTCAGGATTATTAAACTCGGGGAAAAAAACCAACAAGCGTTGACAGGGGGAAAATAAAAAGATGGAAGGAATGATAAAAAGCAGAGGATGGGGGTAGTGAATTAATAAAAAAAAAAACAGGAACCGCATACTGCATTAAGGAGAAGCTATTTGTATAAAATAAGACATTTACGTCCGTATTATAGTGCGTAAATTTAAATAAGTTAGATTGCACTCGGTTGGACTTCTAAGTTGATTGCCTTGTGATTTTTCACGGGGAATATTTTTTTTTAAAAAAAACATTTTTTCCTCCAAACCTCTATCAATCTTGTTTTGTCGAAAGTGAAAAACTTCGGGGCTAACTTTATGCTTTTAGTTAAATTAATGCTATTTAATTTATTTCCCGTGACCGCTTTTTGAAATAATATATTTTTTCGACGTTGGGCATCGGAAAAATTTATCCTCTTATTTTTAACCCAATAAAACCTTAGATGAAAATTTTTTTTTTATTAATTTATTTTATGATTCTCTGCACTTTTTTTACGGTTTTTTCATATTCATTTTCGTTAAGTAAAAATAAATATTAAGTTTTTGCCATTGCGAATCTTTACTTTTCACACCGAATCTACTTAAACTGACCTAAACGTATACTAAAAAAATATTTTCTTCGCCTTTTTCCGTTACGCTTAAATTTTCATAATTATTTTTTTAATAACCACTAAAAACGAAGGCATAATTCATAATTTACTGCACCCATTGTCGTTTTCTCGCCCGCATTTAAATGGAGCGCGCGGTTCAGAAATCAATTTCCGTAACATCGTTCTTCAGATAAATTTGACACACTTCGACAAATCCGACATCTTCATTGGAAAATTTCGAAACTGAAATAAGAATTTGTTACAGGTTTAATGATTTCTTCGAAGTGAAACGCCCCTCCTCTCTCTCTCTCTCTCTCTCCGAAAGAAATAACGATTCAAATATCGTATCTCAATTGAATTTGAAACTCGAAAAAACATCAAAATAAAATTTAATAATGCTGCAAAGCATCAAAAACAAAAAATTCCAATTTACATCAAAAGGGAGATTTATCAATAATTTGATGAGCAAAATCATTTTTATACGATAAAAACATTTGACTGCATTTGCTTTTTACAGGTTGTAGAGAATCCGACTCCGATGCTCATCAGTTAAGCGCTCTGAGCTTTCAATTTCCTTCTTTTCATTGTTTTTCCAATTCTTCTTATTTAGAATGGCTGACTGAGGGCAATGAATCATCGAAAGCTGAGTAGCATCTAATTCACCTTTTTATTAAAAGTTTCAAGGGATTCAGGTCTGTTAAGGTTCTCATAGGCGAATTTGAAATAAATATTTGACATGAAACATCGAGTTTAAGTTTAAATTCGGATCGAATTTCGAAATAAGTCCTGAACAATACTTTGCAGATCGTCTTTCCATATTTCAGAAGGTCGAAAGTCCGTTTTTTTAACCTAAATAAAACTCGATTTTTAAATCTACTCTGCATTATATTTATAAAACAAAAACAATTATTATTAGTCGAAGTGCAACACAGAGTTCATTAAAACACTTCATTCACAGGAAAATTGAAGTCAATTAGCGAATCAAAAATTTCCATTGTGATTCGAACACAGTAAATCTTTATGTAAAACGAATAAAAGATGAGTAAAGGTTTTTTCGGTATGATTTATCGATTTTCTTCCGTTACGATTGCCTTGAAAACCACCAAAAATAGTTTTGCAATTTAACTCTTCAATCGACTTCCCCCCAAAAATTCTGAAGGGTAAAATCAAATTTTTTTTCCTCTCTCTCTCTCTCTCTCTCTCTCTCTCTCTCTCGGTTTCCAATTCCTTGAACCATCATGCATCATTTCTCATATATACGAAAGAAACCCCGAAAAGATTTATGGGATTCCACAATACTTTTAACTATCTTCGAATTGATCTTTTTGATATTGATGAAGCTTGAAAGACTTCCGTTGGCTTAAAAGCGCAGCCACTTTTCGAAGAGGGTGAACTTTTTAATTCTTTCAATAAGTAATTAAGCCTTTAAGAAGCAATTTCATTTAATATCGGAGTGTTTTTGAGAAATTTCGATCCGAATCTTCTTGAAAGTTTTCAAATTGGGATGAATCGAGCTCTTAAGAAATTATTAAATATTTAAATTCGTTGGCTTTCTATTTATTGCCCTAATCAACAACTTGGGAGGTAAAAATTAAAATAGAACAGTCTCGTCTTTGGCGGCCTTAACTCTTCATCTCACCGTCTTCTCTTAACAGGTAACACTTCAACAAGAATAGGCTTTTTTGAGTCGACAATATGTTACACGATCCCCCCGGAAAAGTTCTTTCCTAAGGATGAAAGTTTCATAATTTTCTCGTTTTTGTTTCGTGATGAGTCGAACCTCCCACGTCAGCGCACGAGCAAGAACAACATCTTTTTATGAACGTAAGCAATATCACTTCGAAGCGGGAAATCTGGGTTAGGTCGGCCGGGGTGCAAATATTTTCATTAAAAATGGGGGAAATTTCAAGGATTTTTTTCAGTCTTCGCTGAGCGGATACTGTCGTTGTGAACAAAAGCAGACGGATTCCGTCATCGTACATTTTTAAAAATTACACGGTAGACTTCTCCATCGTATAATTTTGGGAAAATCCCTGATAAAACCTCATTCTTTTAATTAGTAACTTTAAAAACTTGGCAAATCAACAAAATCTAATTTTCCCTTCCCGTTTACATCGGCCGAAGTCGAAAAAATGTTTCTGTCAAAATTTTTAAACACTTTAATTTAAACAAAATGTACAATTCCCTTGTTTTTTTTTAATTAGTCGAAATCCAAAATTTTAATTATGAAAAATTCAAAAATCAAAAATGCCATGGCCGAGGGAGTTGTAAAATTTCCACAGCCGAGTTAACGATATTATTGGCGTGTCCATAAACATTTTAATTAAAATTCACTGGCATTTTATTTTCATTAAAATCACATACGCGGACGACAATGCCATCATATAAAATTAAAGTAAAAGATTATCAGAAAAAAATTTCAGCCGTCATCGTAACCAGACATAAGGGTGAAGAAAGCTCATTTCCCGGGGGCGAAGCAACCACCAATTGCAACAGATTGCCGCAGGAAATGTGAAGGTTCGCAGCACACGAGCAACAACTCTCATAGATTGTTATCAATTAAAGCACACAGGAAATTGGGTTAAGTTATAAAAAAAGTTTACACTGATAGTTTAACAAGAAATACGGCTTAGGAGTGGCTCTGCAGAAAGTGGCGGGTAATTAACACGTAAGACAAAGGTGGTTGGCGTGCTAAATCAAATACCCTGTTCTCCTTACAAATAAATAATTAAAAGTCTTGGAAATATCTTCAGGTGAAATGTGTGGGCCCAAGGCCCGTCTCATCTCCTCGTCGGCAGGTGATCTCTTTCAGATTCACTCATTTCAACTTGAGCCATCTCACAGCTTAATGTGAATTTTATGCACTGACGTTTCTCGGAAATCACCAAACATTTGATTGCGTTCTGTACACTTGGCTTAGTCAGCTATGATAAATTGCAAGCGATTCACAATGATGGCCATTGTCCGTCGGATTCAAATTCATCATGTTCTTGGCCAGATGCACTCAAGTCAGTGACACCTTGTCAACCGACACCTTTTTCCTTTCCAAATACACATGTAAAATAAGAGAATTTACTTTTGAAGTGGTGTACCGTTACAGAAGTTTACTAAAACTCTAAACTCGAGGACGTGATAACGATAACTTGGGTAGTAAAAGTACTTATCATTGCGAGTATTCTTCTTCATTTAAGGATCCACGCCTCAATGTGACTCATCACATCATTTACTGGCATTTTTTCCTTTCGTATATGTGTTGCGATGATTTACATATATACCCTCACACAAGAGAGTGTCCATTTGAAATTAAAACAATAATGACTGACAAAATCCAGAAATTATGCAGTCACAAAGTCCGACTAACATTTTTCTCTGCTTCTCCTTGATTTGATATTGCTGCACATGAATATTTACGAAAATTTCTCTAACCATAATTATCAAAACTGGTACCCCTAATGCCTATTTCCCCTCCCCTCCCCATTTCGCTTACCCCAGATGCCGACATAATTAAAAAGACCTGCGCCTCTACTAAATATTACCCAACAAAAGTCGGGAAATTTTTCAGTTTTCTTTCCTTTTAATACAATTCTTTTTTTTAATTATTTTTAAAGCTTACTTTTAATCTTTTTTAATCTTTTGTAATTTTTTAAATCTTCTCTTGTTTTTCTCCTGGTGTTTCTATTTCATTCAACAACGTTGTCATTTCATATTGCGCATTTATTTTATGGTTAATGGAAGAGTAAATTTGCTTTTTTTTGTATTTTTGCTATTGCGTATTATTTTCAGTTTATGTATTTGATCACTAATTAAATTTTAATTTATTAGTCCTGTTGTCAGTTTTCTGTAATGTATTTTCTGATGGCTTTCGCTGAATTTAATAACACAAGGTTTCAAAAAGTGGTACGGACTGATTTCTAAATATTTAAGTTAATAAAGCTTACTAACAATATATAATATACAATTAATAAATATTAATTCATGTAAATACAATAATTGTGAGTTTTTAAAAACCGTTAAAATAATTAAAACATAAATAAAATGTGGACATCTCTTTAATGCATCTTGAAAACTTTTATTTTTTTTTTTGAAATGCTAACTCATGACTTATTTATGGCATAATGTTACACACTAATTTTAAAATTTTGAGGAAATGACGTAATTTAGGTTAAATAAATTCTAGGAAAAGCTCAAAATTTTCAGTAAAATGCTATCTATAGTAGGCTGACTATGGCAATTAACATTTATATAAATTTATCTAAATAAACCTGTGGTTTGGTTTACCCATTAAGAATATTATATTTGCATAATCTGGCAGTGTGATCCCCTTATAATTGTCCTAATTCCAAATAATATCAGATAATTTAGTACTGGTTTGCCCCAAAATTATTAAGAAAAATTTTCAAAACCTGATTTCAAAAACCATCACTACAAATTCTGATATCAAATAATAAAAGGGATAATAATGAATCAAATTCAACATAAAAGAATTCCCATTTCTTGGTGTTAATTGCTGACAGTTTATAATTCCAATAAATTCACAAAATTTTAGCATTTTTTTTTGTAATTCAAATACATTACTGATTGTTTTATTTTATAAACAAAATAAAAGTATTCAATGGCATAAACAAAATCTGATTATAAAAAAAAACAATGTTAAATGAATCCATTTGAAAAATATTCAATCACAATGCAATTTAATGTAGAGAATTAAGCTTTGGAGGAAAAATACTCAGGTTTTACCTTAATTTGTGTAATCAATAAAGCATTATCAAATTGGTTGTATTGCCTCACCGTTTTTTATTAAAAGAATGTGGTCATCTTCAAATAATAAATGCCAATGTCATTTTAAAAGAATGCAAGTTTGTCCAAGTTTTCAATTTCAATTGGACTTTGCACTCATTTTCATTTGATGTTCTTTTATATGCAACATCTACCATTATTGGCTTCAAACATAAACATTATTACATGTGGAAAAGGGCTTTTGGAAATTCTCATAATCAGTTATTTAGTGCTGCCAATTTTTTTGTTTGGAATACCCCCTCAAAATGTGATTCCAACCAAGGCAAGATAAATAAATAATACATTTCTGGAGCATCAACTGACACTATTATCAATATTTTATCTGGAGATTTATTTTCCCCTGTCAAACTATTTATTATTCTTAGTTTAATTGATAATAAATGGAAAATTCTGGATTCATTACTCAACACATCATTTACTGATTTACAACACACTTGGTGGAAATGACAGACTGTCAGTGGTCCTGCCATGGAGAGAAACACTCAGTTGAGCATCAGCAAAGAATTTAATTGCGACTGAAATAGTTGAAAACATCATCATTTGATATTAACTCATTTTCTTAAAGTCATAACAATGTAATCTAATGAGTTTGATGAACAGCTTTCCCTATATAAACATTTTTATTACAATCAAATTTTATGTGTTCAGAGATATTATATTTTGTTGCATATTCATATTCTGTAGATTCAGTCTGTGGCTTTCCTTTGAAAATGGCAATTGGCTGTTTTTAATACATCATTTTATGAATTCACATTTAGTGCAATGTTTATTTGTGCAATTACATTAAATGTTTTATTAGAATTTTTACTGCACTTGCTACTATTCCCTTTACTAATTCAGGTTTCAATTTATTAAGAAAATTACCTTATAAAACCATAAAGTTTTTCTATTCTAAAAAGTGATTCTTAAACATATTTTTTGCAAAATTAAAAGAACTGAACAATATAAAAAAAATCACACACTTAAAATTAAATATATTTTCTAATGAAATGCTCATTAATACAACTCATCAAACATGTGCTTGTCATTACATAAATTCAGAACTGATAACAAACGATTTTTCACTCATATAAGAGCACAATTCACTTAACACATTCTTTTATCATCAAACACTAATCCAAAACAACAAAACATTAAGAGAGATTTACAAGGATTTCAATTGTTTGTTCAAAATAAAATCAAGTTCGCAGGTGTTTAAAGAATGCACGTTTTCAAATTAGCACAACAAAAAAATATTTTGGCATCGAATGCGAGTTTTCGAGTAAGGAAACTAAGATTGGTGTACTCGGGTGTAAAATTTGAGGTAGGCGTGTACCATTTAGAATTAGCTCAAAAAAACCGCCATTTCGGGGTCGACCGCGGTTTCACATGTAAACAATGAAATTTAAAGGGAAAAAAAAATGTCATTTACCTCCTCCCATTTAATGAATTTCTCCCCGTTAACAAGGCTTGGTGGTACCTCGACTGCTTGCAAAAGAGTGATATGTGCAGGCACCCTCGGCGCAGACATTTTCATTCATCAAATTCACACGGTCAAGCTAAAATTGTGACATTTTCCCGGTGCGAGGCGGTTCACAATCGGTGTGCTTTGAAAGGTTATCACCGCAGGAAAACATAAATTCGAACAACTTTTTCTGCCGGACATCCCACTTATAATTGCCCGAAATGGCCATATATTAATTTTTTATTTTAAATCACATCATTGTCCGCGGTATGAACCGATCGATTCTGCATCGGTATATCGATTCACGGGAACATTTTATTAAAAAACTCAGATTTTCTCCGATACATGACAGACGAGACGGAAGTCCGGTAGACTATTCCATCCATTTGCACGGTGGGAGCTCAACAGCCAATCAGATCAATTTTCCCGCACAGTCGCACACTTGCGACAACTTTTCAAAAAAAAAGAAAATGAGCGAAATTCCCTCGTCTTTCTCGCCTTCGCCCGCGAATTTTTTTTCTTACTTTTTCCTTTTCTTCTTTTTTACTTTAATCAGCCTTCTCCATGACCTTTTAGTTATCGCTCGAGCAGGCCTTGATCTTTTCTTCAAAATAATTCTTCGTTCCTAATACCCTTTCTCTAAAGTCGACCGTTAAATTTTCTTATCACGCTTATTTGAATATTGTTAACGATGTTTAATGATGGAAAAGTCCCGAATTGATCCGTGTGCTTTTAGAACCGGCTCGGAAATTATTTAAATGAGGCTTTATACCGAAGCAGTTTAGAAAAATCAAACAATCGAAGACCTAAAACGCGATAAACAAAGGATTCCGGAAGAGAAACTCAAAAAGCATGGAGATGACAGAAGATTTTCACCTTTTGAAGTGACTTTACATTGAAATTAATTCTATTATTTAGCGGTGGTTCTCATTCATCTTTCCACTCGTTCCCCACTTCTTGTTTGCGATACCTATTTTGATATTCCATTATCATTTTTCCTTTCTCCAAATCCTTTCATCGTTCCACATTATTATCAACCCTTTTTCTTCCTCTGCAACACTAATTTCTTTTTTCCCTGAATTCCACCTTGATTTCACCATTATTTTATATTAATCTGACTCTCTGTTTTTTTTTCATTTCTTAATATTTTTTAATTTCAGAAGAAATTTTTTTTCTTACGTTTCACCCTTTCCTTAAATATTTATTCTTCCTTCTGGTTTAAAAAAACTCTTAAATGATCGAAGAAAAAAATTTCTCCGGTTCTTTAAAGACCCGACTTTATTTTTAGGGGGAAATATTAATGAAAATTCATTTCAAAAAAGGAATGGAAACTTCTGTTAAACCATTAAGTAATTCAAACAATCTCTCGCTTTGGAAAATGAAATGAATATAAATCCATATTTCATAGTATTTGCTTTAAAAACACGTTTACATTCATTCGGGTTTTGACCCGTTTTGGGCTGTTTCAGACATTTAAAGATGTTATCATCCACCTCTTTACAAGTGCACGAATTGTATCGAAAAATTACTTTACAACATTACACTAATTGTTTCATCTAAAACCCCCATAAACTCTATCTTTTACGATCTTAATCCCATTTCATCAGAATATCCGAATGGATTCTCAGAACAGTAAATGCGGATGGATCCATAAGTGATCATTTTATTAGACGCTTTTCCTTTTCCTAGGACGAATTTTCCTGGAAATTACACTTATTCTATTTATGGGAGCTTGACACCAGAAAGACGGAAGATGCCATTTTCTACTTCACTCTAAAAAATTTAAATTTATTTTTAGCACTTTTTATTTACTTATTTATTCCCTTAATGCCCTCGGGCGAGATAAGGGTAAATTATTATATTATATTATATTATTTACTTATTTATACAAAAGCTTGGTATTAATCGCTTTATAATAAAAATAAAATAAATTGTGGGTTAATTTTAGGAGCGCCGAAAAAAACTCCCACTTAAAACCCTCAACAGGAGTCGTAATGACCCCTCGTGCAACAAAGGTCTTTCGTAGATAAATATTACAAAATATAAATCTAAATATAATTGGAAAATTAAAAAATTTTATAATTTGTTAAAATTGCATTTAAATATTTTCTTGAAATTTAAATAAATGCTTTGAATTCTGACAATGTCCAATCATTATTATTTTTAACGGCAGATTTGTACTTTTTTCAACATAAAATTATCTACAGATAACTTAAGGACACTCAACAATACTCAAAGAATGATTTAATAAAGGAAAAGTATTATTGAGGGATGAAAATGACCCCAAACCGATGTTTTAGACAGTGTCAAAAATATCTTTTGAAGTAAATGACTTTCAAATTTTGCAGACTGTTAAACGAAGCAAAAATATTAAAGGTCAAAGACTTTTAATTAATACTCTGAAAATTTTGAATTTTGACCTCTGCAATTTGACTTTCGGCGCTTTTAAAGTTGATTCAATTCTTTTCTGTTGAGCGATCTAAAAAAAGACAAAAAAACCTTCGAAATTATAAACAGATGTTTGGTCTAATACTTTTTTCGCGGTAAAAACAGGGACTTAATTAGCGTTATTGTCTTTCTAGGTTCAGTTACATTTTACTCGGTCCCGTTGAGAATTTAAAATAAAATCCCTCCACTCATTCTGCCCCAAACTGAATTTCACATAAATTAGCAGTGAATCTACTCCAAAATGACATCTCCTTCAGTCCAGTGTTCAGTAGATAACGACAGTTTTTACTGAATGATAAGATTTTCAAATTGTCTAATCAATAAATTAATTATTTGGTTGAAAAAATCTCTCCAGTTCGAAAACTAATTAATTAAAATTGATCTTTTTAACTTTAAAAAGAACTGTTTCTGTAATGGCATATAACAAAAACTTACCTCCTTCCGAATATTCACCTGCGGAAAAACGTGTCAGGTCAATAAAACCGAATTTCGCCTTATTTAGAATGTAATTCCGTTTTTGGAAGGAACAAATTCTTCCAGACGAAAAAGGGAAATAGCATTCCCTCCCCTTCATCGGCTCCGCCATGCAAAAAACAACAAAACATCATGGGTCGACTTATCATCGTAGTTTAATCCCGGGGCTGACCCGATATTCGATCGTCATAAATTTTTTACAGCTCAAATAAACTAAATGAATAAATCAAAAATGTTGAAACTCAACTTTCGTTGCACCACAAACTGCTTTAGTGTTGAAACTCATACAAATTTTTTCCTTTGTTTCATTCCCCGTTTTTATTGCTTTCCTTTACGATTCGTTTTTTCTTTCCTCTCTCGGAGAAAACATCAAACAATATTTATAAACAATCTTTTAATTATACACATCGCCATTTCGTTGATTATTATCAGTTCAAAATATCACGTCTTTACCGAACAGGGCTTCTGAACACTTTAACCCTTTATTTCCCACTCACAAACAAGAATTGGCTTCGATGAGATAAATGAGGAAATTTTGAAATTATTCAGCAAATTCTAAAATCAGCCTTTCTCATTAATATTGAAACTTTCAATATCCATCTGTGAACATCCAAAAACGAGTGCGCATTTATAATTTTATACATCAGAGGGGCAAATCAACAAAAACTATTTTTTTCTTAATTTACCCAAAATTTTGCAGTAACTTACATCTTCGACATTTCTTACGAAAAACCAAAGTGTACTATCCAATGAACGTAAAAGTATTTCCCAATGCCTTTTGGTTGGAAAATTACCAAATGAAAGGAAAATGAGTTTTCAATTTTTTTTAAAGCGGACACAAAAACCGAAGAAAACGCAAATCCATACAAAATTAAATGAGGAGTTTTGTATGCAACGCCGCACGCGCCGCATTCAAAAAAAAATCCAGGGAATAGAGTCTGTTAATATAATTAAACAAAAAGAAATTATAAAAATAATTCACCGCCACTTTAGTGCGGTTTAAGTAAACATTTACACATTCCTTTGAGCGCGTTTATTGGTTTTTTGTTTACACGGATCCGAAATCGGTTTCCTTACATAAATTAATACTTTAACGTTAATAACCGTAATAAAATCCAGCGAAAGGTTCGAGCCATTTTCTAGAAAATTAAATTCGGTTTTTTTTGCTGAATGTAACGAAGCAATTATGAAAAAGTTACAATCAATGCACTCTTTTTTCTCGCTTTTATACAGACAACTTATTTTGTTTTATTTAGCATATCCCTCTCAAAACTTATTCTTACATTAAATTACGTGGACAGTCTGATCAAGGGCCATGATTGCATCCAAAACCATTTTAAGTGAGTGAAGTAAAAAATGTGGAAACCCTGTTACACTCTTAAAGCTCGTTTGAACTCAGTCGTTGGCCCATTTGTTCGTAAAGCTCGAAAAATTATGCCACCGTTTTATGCGGCATTATATTTTATTCACTTTATACAATGAACTTATAATAATATATTATTACTATAGTCCTGATTGTGACCACACTGCCTAATCATCAATATTCATTCTCATATTATATGAACAAAAAACATCCCAAAGTACAACAATCAGTTTTTCAATAATGACACATCAAAAAACAAAATTTACTGAAATAGTGAAACTATTTTCACTCAAACACCACACCCTATATAAAAATTAAACTACAAAATAATGAAAAACTGCTTAAAATGAAAAACCCAATGAAAGGCCCTCAGATGTTTATCAACAGAACTGTTTAAAGTTAGTTATTAAAATGCCGAATTGACAAATCATCGAAAGGACCTCTCTAAACCCTTTCAATATCACTCTAATCTACTCTGCATACAACAAAACAAACCCCTAATTTGGGGATGACAGATTAAGCAGAGAAGTCACCAAAAAGACTTTCACAAAACTGTCATTACTTACATTTGCACTCTTCGTTATGAAACTCAAACTAACGTTAGTTCACATTCTGCTTCAAATAATTGAAGTTTTACAAAAACTGGTAACTGAAAGTAATAAAACAATTTCTATTTAATTAAATAAATAACTTGTATTCATCTAAAACCAGTTTGGTCTAATATGCATAAATTCATAATTTTATGCTCACTTAAGAAAATAACCTTAATTCAATTCCATTTTCAAAATTGAGAATCGGTAATAAAAATAATATAAATTAAGTGAAAAAATGTCTGCTTTTTAGCACAGAAACTAATTCTTAAGATACAATAATATTTATACTTAAATTAATATTAAATTTAGCATATAAATAATTAGAGAAATACAAAAAGTCATTGAGCAATAGATCCTTATTCAGTTTATTAATAAGGATATTTCATAAGTGATGTTCATTTTTTGCTATGCACAAAGTAAAATCATGGAAACTAATAACTGAGTTAATTCATTAATCAAAATTAGATAATTCACAATTTTAAGTACTTCCAAACCAGAGTTTGGTATCAGACTGTGCAAAAATATTACACTTAATTTAACAACAGGAATTCCTAATTAAAATTAATCCTATTTAAAAACACTCATTTCTGGATCTGGTCTCTCCAGAGGATTTCCTTTCAATAATGATATTATTAAACAGTATAAATACACAAAGAAAGAAAGGAGATAATAACCCAACATTATCATGCAGGTCCTCATGTGCTTTTTCAACTGGCCGCGGTTGTGAATTTCCGTGGGGTCGTACACCCCCATGTTACCCCTGGGGGTGGTGTAGTATTCGTAGATCAGCCACGCAGCCACCGGCAGGTTGAGTACAGCCAATATCCAGTGCATGTAGAGGAACAGCACCAAGGTTACAATGACATGACAGGTTAACTTTGGTATGACCCACTGTAAGCACAAATGTCGATGAGTGGTACACGACAACGTGTTTGCAGCAGAATCTCGGAGTGTCACCTACCGTGTTTAATTTTGAGCAGCACTGCTGAGAATTTAAATAGTCACATTCTAAATCTGAAAGGGTTATAATAAAGTAAACGAACAAAAAAATTGCGACTCCCGTCATGACGAGTGAAAAAATGAAAAGGGTGGTGTCCGACATGGTTCTCGTTTATAAAAAAAAAACTAAACAGTCCTGAAAAAATTCTCTTATTCGGTTAAGTGTCCATACAGAAACATTGGGCGCTTTTTAACACTTAAGTGAATTGCAGTTAAATTGAAATATAATCAATACGATTTGACGCGACTCCTTTTCTATTTGGCGACAATTTCAAAACGTAACTTTTCGCGCCATTTGCACATAAAGTTAGTTCACAATTTCTGTTGTAGCATTCACATCTGAAAGTAAAAAAATAATATTCATACAATTATTTTTAGTCTCACGGTATAACATTTATTTCTTTCGGTCTTTTTTTAGTTGCGACTTGAAGAGATTTCTATTCTTTTAATTTTTAAACCGTTAGATTTTAATTGTGGAAACCGTTAATTTTTCAACCTGAATAATTAAATTTAATAAATGAAATTAAACGTCGTTGATTTAAATTGTTTTTTTAGGCTCGAGTTTTTAAGAGCTCACCTAAATTTTCTGTCGAATCCATGTAAGTTCCAACTTCTTCCTCTAATCCTTCTTCGTCTTCTGTTTCAGGCTCCGGCAGAGTATCGCTTTCGTCTTCATCAGGAGAAGTAGAAACAGAGTCTAAAATCGGGACCGGTACAGGATCTCTAGGCATGAGAGCAGCACAGAAATCGGTGAATCTTCGGGCTCGCCATATTGGCACTATTCCTGCAAATAAAAGAGGCAAATGGCTGAGCTTTTAAATTTCTTTAAAAAAAAATTCAATAAAATGAAAAACTTCCGAAACCTTTTGGGGGTGGCTTTTCGGATTCTTCGTTCTGTTCGTCATCGACCGGCGATGTGGATTCGTCTATGTCGAAGTTGGGGTCTTTTAAATGCACGTAATGCCCGTGTTGCATTCCCATTCCTTCAAAAGTATAACATCCCCTGCCAAAAGGCTGAATAAATTCATAATGACATTAAAACATTTTGTTGGAAAAACACACCCCCATGGATTTGCATTCCATCGAAGAAATACAAACATTTTTATTGACAAAATAATTTTAACCCCCACTGGTAAATTAAATTATAAATTTTTCGACGTTAGAGCGACTCTTACCATATTGAATTTAAAGCTCCCATGAAAACGATGATTCGAATGAATGATCTGTCCCGGGCCTTCCATCTGTCCATTTTTCCACGTACCCAAGAATTTGACTTCTTTGTTATTCCCCCACATATAAGTTCCCAGACCTTCCTTAACGCCTTTGCGCCAATGCCCTTCGTAAACGTCTCCATTTGCATAGTAATAAGCTCCGAAACCATGTCGGCGATCTCTTTTCCAGTCCCCTTAATGTTAAAAAAAAAAAACAATTCGCTACCGGTTTGTCCCTGCCAGGGGGCACTCTCACCAACCTTCGTATTTAGACCCGTCTGGGTACCAAAAAGTGCCCACTCCGTGCTTCAATCCTTTCCTGTAATTTCCCTCGTAACGAGCCCCGTTTCTGAACACGTATAAACCGTTCCCGTGTCGGAGGCGTTTTCTGTAATTACCACTGTACCGATCGCGGTTTGGCAGCAATGCATGTCCGTAGCCGTGTCTTTCTTGCTTTGAGTTTCTTCCACCGAAGTATTCCTGAGTTAAAAAGCGTTACGAAGGGTGGAACAGTTCATATACAGAGCGGTGTACTTACTCCGATATTGTCGCCCTCTTCCCCGCCTTCACCTCGTTCCTCCGGTTCACTCATTTTTCGAAATAACTAAACATTAACTTGTTTATTAAAAATATATACTTACAAACGCTGTTAAAAATATTTGTTTGTTTACATTGAGGCTGACTGGTTGGGGCAAAGAGGACAAATAATTCCGAACACAAAGTATTTTTTTTTTTCTAAAAGCAATGCCTTGAAAAATCGCGTTTAGAACTTTTAGAGCGTTTAGAACTAAATAAATTTTTATAATTTTTTTTAAATACAACTGATAATTAAAATATGCAGTTACTGAGTATGTGAAATTGACGGTTTCGGGCAAAATATAAAATATCAGTTCTTGTACAAAATTTTTCATTGATAAGTCGTATTTTAAAGTTCAGGTAAGAATGAACGACCCTTAGATTTACTGTACTTAAGTTTTCTTCTTTTACAAATAGACTCGTCTCGAATATTCGTCCGTGCATTTCCTATGTAGTCTATGGAATCCCGAATTTCACACATTCCCGGTAATATACTTCATCAAATAGGAACTTGATGTAGAGAATAGTAAAAGGAAAGTTAAGTTTAAGAAAAAGATACATAAAACTCACAGAAAACAAAAAATCTTCATTTATAACGTTACAAATTTAACATTAGGGTACTTTTCAACGCGAAACATACAGAAAGGAGAATCATAAGCCGAACGGATCGAAATGTTCACCGGGGATTCTTTCTGTTTAACCAACAATAATACTTTCGAATTCATTTAAATGTTATTGTAAATTAAGATGCGCCGACTGACTCCTGATGCTCGAATTTCGGGTATTTAGACTCGACCTCGCTCCATGTAATTTTCGATTTGGATAAGTCACTGATTATGGAAGGCAATTTCTCCAGCTGAAAACAAAATTTCAATTAATTGATTAATCCGCCAGATTTGGCGGACGCCTTGAAGGTAGTTAATCAGTTAATAATTCCGTTAGGAAATGGTCAACCCACCGGCACTCTGACTTGGTGCATCGAGTCCCTTTCCCTTAGCGTGGCAGAGTGAGGCGGTTGCAGGGAATCGAAGTCGAATGTGACGCCGAACGGGATCGCGATCTCGTCCGTTCTCGCATATCTGCGACCGATGGAACGCCCGGCATTGTCGTCCACTTTGTAGGACACGTCCAATTTCGTCAACTCTGTGGCTGTGGGATTTTTTGAAATTCGTTAAAATGCACTGCCACGAAGAATACAGCGAACGGTGCTTGCGGGAAACTTACACAACTTCTTGATGAACTCGGAGAACTCGGGTTTGTTCGTAAGTGTCAGCAGAGAGCATTTGATGGGAGCCACAAGTGGAGGCAATGCCAAATACTGGAAAAAAAGTCGCCAGATGAATTATAATTCCTGACGCTGTCTTAATGATAACTATTTTCTTAATTACCGATCTTTGTTCATCCTGATCTCGAATCCGAAATGATTGTTCGAACAAAGCGTACATTATTCTTCCAATACCAAAAGAGGGCTCGATAACACTGGGAGTGATTTCTTCAACGTGAACAGTTTTTTCAACTGATTTCACGGAAACCATTTCGGACGTTAAGTTGAAAGTTTTGCCTGCAGTTGTGAGGTCATAGGAACTGTAATTAAACAATTACGTGTGGGACGTGGTACTACACTGGTTTTTCTGCAGCCAAAACCTGAATATTTACCCTTTCGTGTTCAACTGGTTCTGAACTTCGCTGATTTCCTCTTCGGAAAACGCGCCGAAAGCGTCCGAAATAACCTTCGCGTCTTTCTTGAAATGCTGTCCTATCAACGCTTTTTTCAAAACGACTTCGGAAGCGGTCACTGTTCGCGGTTCAGCAAGCTTTCTCGCCGCCACCAATCTCTTCCCGGTGGCTTTGCTGTGCTGACTCAAATCGTAAGCCGATCTGTCAGCACAACCGACGCATTCGATCCATCCCTGCAAGCAACGTTCGAACCCCACCTGATTTATCCGTTCCTTCACGCCTTATGAAAACTGCATCCATTACTTACATAGGAGGTCAAACATTCGGCATCCCAGCAGTCGCACGCGTAATGAGCCATTTCGTTGCTCATGTGCTGCCTAAACCGGACTCTCTCTGGATTCAGACCGATTTTAAGTAAAAATAATTGTATCTTAGCCATGAAATAACCTAAAGTTTCATTTGCAACTAGACCCTAAAAAATTTCAAAAAAGTACTAACTGATAAAGAGCAAATTTCCTGGAAGTTCACCTTATGTGAACGATAGTTGCGACTTCAAAAGCTCAAAAGCTTCCGGAAAATACATTACTTTAGTTTGAATGAAACTTTTTTTTTCTGAGCGGCTGAGGTCGCAACAGTATATTTATTGTAAATGTAAATCTATTCATTAACTCTCTTATTGTCAGAGAGCTTTTGTGAAAACTCACAGATTTGACAGCTTCTCCAATTTTCATTTTTTCTGGTGATTTGCCATCCATTTGATTACATGCCGAATATAAAAGCAATGTTGTTTCAGCCACATCCTCAAACTTAGGATGACTTTTATCCTTTGGATCACAGAAATGTTCAATTTCAGCTAATGTAAACTCTCTGAAAATAAGTCATTGCAAATTAATACTCATTCATTTATGTTCTAATTTATATAAAAAAAAATTGGGTTACTGCTTAAATTTATTTGTTGAATATAATTGTGTTACATACCGAACTCTAATTAAACCAGATCTCGGTGAGATTTCATTCCTGAAGGCTTGCCCAATTTGAGCTGCAGCAAAGGGAAGTTTCTCCTGATTGAATTCCAATAATCTCTTGAAGTTTACAAAAATTCCCTGGGCTGTTTCAGGCCTCAGGTAGCCTTTGACCAACCCTGATGGTCCTATATTGGTTTCAAACATCAAGCAAAAATCTATGGGTTCTGTTAGATCATTACCAGTTATTGGTGATTTGATGTTATACTTTTTTAAAATTTCTGACATTTGATCTTTTGTCATTCCATCTAACTGAAATTTAAAAAAGCAATTAATTTAAAGTAGAATTTGGCAACCAATGAGGGTGAAATTGGAAACCAACCTTAACGCAAATGTCCTCACATTCACTAACAACATCTTTGGGGGTTTTTTTATCTGCCATTATTTTTTCCAGTGAATCTTTTATTAAATGATCAAGCCTAAAGCATTCTCCATTTTTTACATCCTTCACCATTAAATCAGCAAATTTGTCAACATGGCCAGAGGTTCTAAAATTAAGTAAATTTTGAAAATCAGTCACAAACTTTCAACTTTAAAAATTGAGGTTTTTAAAATTAAAATACCAACTTCAAAACTGGTTCAGGGGTTAAAATAGCACAATCAACTTCCAGCATTTGCTCTTCTAAAATGAAGAAACTCCTCCAAGCTGACAAAATGTTATTCTTTAAAGCACAGCCCATGGGGCCGAAATCAAATTGACCAGTGATTCCGCCATAAATGGCAAAAGATTGATCAAAGAAAAATCTTCTTTTCAATAAGTCTTCCATTTTGCTCCTGTCAAATGTGTTCGTCTCAGGGACAAGTTGCAATTCCTTGTCTTCTAATAACTTCTTTTTGGCTTTGAGCTCAGCAACTGCTTTTTGAATATCAATTTCCGGAGCATTTTGGGCTTTTAAGCTCCTGACCAGATCTCCCTAAAGAAATTAAAATAATATACATCAGTGTAAAATTAATGACATCAGAACATTACTTAAAGTTAGGAATTCTTAATGTACAAAAAGCATAGAAACAAGTCATCGATTGCGAAATGAAAATCAAGTCGTTATCAATTAAAACCAGTTACGATGCCCGGAAACAACGGACAAACTTGACTTTTAGCAAAAGAAATGTCAAAGTAAATGTTTTACATACTTGTTCTTTAACAGCTGCTCTGAAAGGAGCTAAAATTTCTTCTTGTTTTGGATCCAACATTTCGGGCAAAACGTTGAGTTTTACTTTTCGGCTACTCTTTTTACTTCCCCAGATAAATTCTTTCGGTGTTGTGCCTTTACATAAGGCTCGCGCAGGTACCGACTTGTTGAAATAATGTACTTTAAAGAATGTTGCTTTCAACTGAAATCGAAAGTAAAGTTGTGAAACACTCGAACTTACTGCCAGGTGGCCGATATGTAACATCCTGGTCAGAGTAGCCAACATAATTTTTGTTCGACTTGAAAGTTATTTAAAAAGGGCGGGAATTTTAAGAAATTCAATATTTACATGTTATTGAAGCCGTTTCACATTCGAAAAATAAATTATTAAAAGGAGAGAAAACTTTAAATAATCACTGTGATAAAAAAATTTGATTTTTTATAGAATTGCACCGAAATCAATCGAATTAAGTGCCAAACCGTTAGATTGGCAACAGTTAACTGACTGCCAACTGAAACATCATTGCTAAAGTGGGGAAATTTAAGGGACTTTTTTATCAGTTTACCACACATAAGTTCTCTTTTGGACGTCACGAAGATTTTGAACGGTGTTTATTATTCGTTAATTACTTGATTAATTAAATCCAGAGTTTTTAAAAAATATTTCTTGTAGATAATATCGTTTTACCGGAGTTGCATTTGCATTGTGGAATTAACGTTGCACTGACAGGAGTTTTTCACTGGAATATTTCCAAATTATCATCGCATTGTGAATTTTTACTTTTTGATTCAATATTTTGTGATATATTTGTATCAAACACAATCGTTCAATAGTCATGAATATCCTAAATTGATAGCACTTGTGAAATTTCAGCCTTCAGAAGGAGCTGACCTAGATCATTTGTGCAGTTTAATTAAATAAATCAAATGTTTTACATTCATAATTCTTCGATAATTGACAAAAAACATTGTTCTCAGTAAATTTTGGGACTCAAATCTGTCGCATGAGGGTTTGACTCAATTAAGCGGATGGCAAGAAGATACATCAATAAAATATGGGACTCCTTTTTAGCAGATTATGGAGCCTTTTCGGAAACGAAGGTACGTGAACGTTTTTATTGGTTAAGATCTAGATCAAGCTGAAGGTGAAAGTAAATATTTCACTCTTTGTGCATTGACCATGAGGTGAAACACGAGAAATTATTCGCACGCTTTTGAGATTATTTGTTACAGTTAATTTTAACAACTCCATACTTGTAAATACAAACTTATTGTTATGTTAGCAAAGGCATTTCGAAGCATTTAACATGCTCAATACTCAAAATTTGATTTCTGTAAAGCATTTTTAGGGGCTTCAAAAAAAAATGCTTAGATGATTTAATAATTAGACTAGATTTTCAGGTTTCTTTAAAAAATTACATAAAATGATTTGAAAAACTGTTTGTTTTATTTGTGGATCTCAGCTTTAATCATTACTTCTAAATTTACGGCATATAAACGAGAGGCATTACTCTTTAATGTGCCATTAAACTTATATCAGAATTTTCTTCCTGCAGGCAATTAACTGATTTAACTTGAAAGTTTTTTTTTTGAAAATCTATTTGTGATTATTAACTTTCATTCAGTCATTGTTGAGTGATTAATTTGTTTAATTAGAGCAAATTTTGACTTTTTGTTATTGTCAAAATGAATAACACTAATGGAGTGTTAATTCCCTGAAATTTAAGTGGCATTTTGGATTTTACATTTGGAGAGTAAAAAAATTGGATTTTTTTCCTATTCTAAGAAAGCAAAGGGTTTATTTTGACTCGTTGCAACTTAAATCGCATTAGTAAATTAATTTTTACATGATTAATTAACATAACTTCAGGAGTGCTTATCTAAAAGCAGCTGGCCTGACCTTTTTTATTTGTGATGCTTGAGGTTGTAAGGGTCAGTGACATTGAATAGAACCTAATGAATAAAAATATAAAAACACAGTTAATAGTCTATGTTTAGGATTTGTGAAAAGGGAGAAAATTTTATATTCTTAAAAAATATTTCTCACCCTAGTGCAAAAAGCTTCTCTTAGATGTGTAACACACTGGAAATTGACTGTTTGAAAATTTCTGGTAGAAATATCATAATTGTTTTTGAAAACATCACCAAAACCATTCTTAAACAGTCCCGTTTTTAACCATTGAAAGTTTCCCCATAATAAAAAAAAGTTAACCCTTTTTTGAATATATTCAGACCTCATTAACCTTGATGTATTTAAACAAGCTCATAAGGCCTTTTTTCAGGTGGGAATAAAATTACTCAGGCTGGGCCTTAAGTTGTGCATAAACAAGTTATGATATGAGCAAAATATCACAGTTATGTGATGCAATCAAAGTTATTATTTTTTAAATAAAATTTTCTGTGGACATGTTTTTTCAGCTAATCAACACAACACTACAATAGTGTTTTTTTCTTACAAATTTGCTTCTACAAATAAGTTTTTAGTACTTTTTTCTTTCCCCCTCTTCTTTAATGCCCCATTTTTTTTTTCTATATTAAGTGCAGATAAAAATTAACATTATATCAGTTGAATTACAAGCAATTGTAATTGCCTTATCTACTGTGTTTTATTTGGAACGCGTTAAAGACTGATATCGTCGAATGCTTTTATCGGATGAAACAATCGGATGTTTGAAGTGTATCTTTTTATGTACCACATTCTCCAAAGTTAGAAGCAGTTCTTATCACGAGTTCATCTGCACATGGTATCTAAAAAATTCACGTTTGATTGCCGTTACGTGCTGGTGTCCAAAACAAGAAATTGTTCAATGCCAGAATGTGGAAATTAATATTTATCTTCAGGAATGTTGGATTTCCCTCCCTAAGATTTAGCAACCCTGCAGGATGGTAGTCTCACATACCCATGGGATAACCTTATAGGAAATTAATATTTAAAGAAAAACAATCAAAACTCAATTCGAAGTTATGTTATTCTTTGAAATGTTTGAATTGAACTTAAAACCGAAAATAAGGAAAAGTATTAACGACCCCGAATGCATATTTTAGAAAGAGGAAAATAGTATTTTTACCCAAGCGGATCATAAAAAGGTGGAGAACATTTTCAGTTTATTTCACAATCAGAAAATTAAAAAATAAAAGGTGAAATTCACTGGGAGAGGTATTTACAGAGGTATTTTCCCATTTTTCTAAAAATGAATACCACGTGCCATGCCTTCAAGGAAATGACCCGAATGTCAGAGGGCAATCAGTCGAATAAAAACCTGAACGATTTACTCCATTAACCTGAGGTCGTGGATTTGGATGAGGGAAGAAATGCCTGCCGAAATTCCCATACTGTACGACTGGTTTAAGAGTATTCGTCGCGGAACGGTTTGCTTCCGAAAGTGAATCGATTGTGCAGACTTTCTCCGATCCGGCAATCATTCTAGCCCTTTCATTATGTTCTTACATTGATACTTTTTGGTTTGATCGCCTTGGGTAACTGCGCAGAAAAAATTTCGTTCCTCATTCCTCGAAAAATAAACACGTTTTACCGGAAATGTGCCGCGTTAATGCAGTAAACGGACAGGAAAGAAAATAAAAGGGTAGCCCCTCCCTCGGCTGTTATTGGCTCCCCCAAAAGATTTACTTAGAGAAGTCTGAGTAAACAAAAGCAGTGTATCTGTTGAAAGCGAAAAACCAAACATCAAACAAAGGGGTAAATCCTCCAGAAGCAGTCGCTTTCAGTCGCTTAAAACCGAGTGCTGCGCTTTGAATATAGCAAGCAAATTTTGCACCTATATACCGATACTTTATCGAAAAAAAAGAAATGAAAACCGCTCGAGGCAGATTAGAGCCAAGGTCAGGGATAGGCATTAATCCATGATCTCCATTCCCACGATACAATGAAAGTAAAATGAAATCGTCAATTTTTTCGTGTTGTTTCTCATTGATTCGAAAAGTCTCCACCCTCATGGCCCAGTGACACAATGAAACGATTCGATCTTTTCCGGTCGCGTACGAGCAGAGCCTCGAATTGTTATTGTCAGTTCGCAAAAAAGCTCATTTTCGGGAAAAGAAACCCCCACGTCTTGTCAGAAATAAAAGGAAAATCACGAACCCCTATCACGTCCGAATCCGGAGAAAATCTCATTTCTTAAAGAATTTTCAACTTCACAGGGAAATGTCTGCGATTCATAAGTGCCTCATTATTATTCCGATCCTATCGGTTAAATGTTTAATGTAGATTTGGTATCTAAACACGGGGAAGGTTTTTGCAGATGTGGGCGGTTAAAATCACACCGGATGAAATTCTTTATAATATGTGAATCGGAAAAGTGGTACAAAAACCAAACCTGTTGGAAACAAATTATGGTCCCCTGGGAAACTCCCATAGGAGATAAAGAAGATAAAACCCTTTTAATGACCCTACCTTAAGTGGCATTCGGATGGAGAACTTTGAACTTTTCCTAAACCTTGTGCTCAGTATTGATTCGTGGAGGGAGAAAACAAAACAGTAATTAAAATGAATTGTTAATTATTCCTTTCAGAACACAAGATAGTGATGGTTGGATTAGACAACGCTGGGAAGACGACCATTTTGTACCAGTTTTTAATGAATGAGGTGGTTCACACGAGCCCCACAATCGGTTCAAATGTGGAAGAAGTAGTGTGGAGAAACATTCACTTCATCATGTGGGATCTGGGCGGTCAGCAAAGCCTGAGGGCAGCTTGGAGTACTTATTATACAAACACAGAAGTAAGTGCGGTCGTACATGTTAAGAATTCGCCACCGGTTTATCTGTTAAGTGCTTTTTCAATGTGCTCATGTCCACACGCCTCGGCGAGAGTTTTCTCAAGGGTATCATTATCCTTTAGCACTCGCTCCCACCCGGTTTGACATACCGTGCGATAAAATGAGTCAAGGCGAGGTGGTTGACTTTGACATTTACGAGGCATTGCACCGCAATGTCCGAGTCACGGGGTGCTCCCGACGAAAACAAAACGATCCTCATTAAAGAGATTGACTCATTTCGTAATGAGGCCCTTATTCTGCGTCTGTCTCCTTAACGAAACCACGACCCACGTGTCGTGCATTGGGTTTTTTGTGCGTTCTCTCTCCCGCCTCGATGTCCCGTTTCGAAGAGGGGGGGAAAAAAGAGGAGTGAGTTTCCCACGCAAATTTAATTAACTTCTGCAAAAGATGCCATCACAGATTATTTATTTAATGCTATCAGGGCGGGGTTCAGCGATAAGACACATTTTAATCCACATTTTGTTTTTTCTTTTCCAGTTTGTGATAGTTGTGATAGATTCTACCGACAAGGAGAGATTGAACATGGCCAAAGAAGAGCTCTGGAGGATGCTGTCCCACGAGGACCTCGCCAAAGCAGCCGTTCTCATTTACGCGAACAAACAAGACGTGAAAGGCTCCCTGTCCGCGGCCGAAATATCCAAGCAATTAGATTTAACGTCAATTAAAGAACATCAGTGGACGATACAAGGTTGCTGCGCGCTAACGGGAGAGGGGTGAGTGGGCGAATGCACACCCCCGCACAGAGGGGGATGACGGAAAGAAACCGTTTTATTCACCAAAGCGAGAGAAAAACAGTATCTGGTCGCACGGTTGACTGGGTTATTCGCTCTCATTTTCATAAAGGATGTTTTATTTCGGGGGAAATTTTGAAAAAGACGACCCAAATCATGTGGAAAAAATATAAAATTGAAAATATTATAAGCCATATTTTAAAAGGGAAGGTTTTCGATAAAAATCATTTTCTAAAAGGGTTTAAATTCAGCGTTGCTTTTTCGTTTAAAAATGGCAAATACTTAAGTTTTGGAAAAATGGAAATGTTTATTTTCCGACTTTATACATATTGATTGTGGATAATGACCATAATTAGCAAGATTATTGGTAACATCGCCATTTTTTTTAGGAATGTGGGAATTTGTTCGGTACTTTCTTAGAAAATTTGACTAACGGTGTTTTTTTCTCCGTTTCAGGCTGTGTCAAGGTCTAGAGTGGATAGTGAGCCGGATAAAGAAGAAATGACAAATGGAGGATTAGTGATAAATACTCTCGGATGTAAAAAGTGGAAAAAAAAAGTTTGGAGCGTCGACAAACGCTGAAGTGCAGGAAGGGCAGAATAATTTACTTCCTTTGGCCGAGACTCTCCATTAGAAAAAAAAAAAAAATTTGACTTATGCTAAGTGTGCAGGTTGTGATAAAGAACAATATATATACGAAATGCCACCGGTAAATGCGAAGTGGTCGAGAATAAGCCGAGGAGGGAAGTCTTGGAGGCCATGCACCTTGGGCACATCGCAGCTATTGTCGAACCGAGAAGTCACTCTTCCGCTAATTAAATTCACTTAGATTAATTAATCGGCGCGGGGCTCGTTGACGCGTGCCGCCGTTCAAATTCTAACACATCGAATGCGGGAATCTTTGAATAAATTCTCATGAAACAAATTGCAGGCGCTTCGAGAGTTCTCAGATGGAAAGAAACGGGATTCTCATACTCGGACCGTATTTCATTTTTACCCGGATTTTTATTTTATCGACGCTGGAATTCATTTTGAGTTGCCCAGACGGAATTTGGATTCGCCACAAATGATAGCAGAAAATTTGTACATTTGAAAGTTTTTAAAATTTGACTAATTGTTTTAACATTCTGAAAATACGTAAATTTCATGTTTGTTAAATTTGAATTTCTTTCGGTTGATCTCAGTCGGAGGTTTCAGTACGAAAAGTACGGCAGAAGGCATTTCCTTCTGCTCTGTACTCTCATTTTGAGGCAACGAATATGTTCACGGTGTTTAACACTAGAATGACGGAGTTTTGGGGATTATTTTGGAGAATTATCGTACCTGGAAAGACAATGACACCTCTTCCACCCTTATATGTTTGCACATCAGGAAAAATATTAAGCACATTTCATTAATCGGTTTTTTGTTTTAATTAAAGCGTGGTGTCAAAATGACGTCTCGTTTTTCTTGACAGTTCAATTTCTCCGTCATTCTGGGTGTTCAGTATCTTTAAACCCAAGTTATTGATGCACACAAACCAGACAAATAATAATCTTGAGTTTCACCGAAACTTTTCGCGGGCTAAAATTTGCCCCGTCAGATTTATCCATATTGAATCGTTTTAAATTATTTATTCCACCTTCAGTTCATTCTCAGTTTCAATGGTCACGTTACTTTTCTACGACTACCATGACTTGTTATTTTGTTTTCCTAAAAGTGATACAATGGGGTGTTGAAAGGGTGCCGCGGAAAGATCAATTTGAAAATAGTTTCTTGCCAAAGATCTTTGCACAACGAATTCCCATGAAAATCTGCCCGGTTGAGAGTAATGTTCATTTGCACATCACCGCCTGAGAGAAATTACAGGAGAAATGTTGTTTTTCTGTCGAAGGCGGAAATTATAATTAGTGCGTGTTTCATTACAAAGAGTGAAAGTATTATGTAGTGAAATAAACTATTCCCGTGAAGGGTTATACGGCAGCCTCATTTGTGCCATAGATTACGCGGACACTCCACTCGTTTGGGACAGTCACTCAAACTCTGATGAACTCTTACCCCTTTCACAATACAGTACGATCGGTACTTACATCACCATACTGAGCGGATTTGCTTTTGATAAATTCTTGTCCTAACATTTCTGAATTATTCAAAGAAACATTACGTAATAATATAAATTTAGATTCATTTTATAATAATTATAATTCATTTTTGTCTCTCTCTCTCTCTCTCTCCTGATTCCACTCCAAGTGTTGTAGTGAATGTAAATACTTTTCATCAAATGAAAGTTTCCTGTATACAACGGCGCTCAAATGTATTTTGACAATACAAAATTAGTTATTTTACTATAAGATTTTATTACAAAATATAACATTCTGCTTTTTCTCTACTCTTAGTTCTGTTGTCAGTATAATTCTAGTGTTATTTTACAGATAAACTCATTGTTTCTTCTGTTATTTAATTAATATATTTATAAATGTAAGAGCATTTTTATGAAAGCCAATGAAATTTCGCTTTGTATGTCAAATAATTTTGTATTGTCAAAATACTTTTGATTATTGTAAGTCTGACTCAAAATAAGTATGAGTTTTTCAAATTAAAAGTTCTAATTCCACATTTTGGGGGTTTAGAGGGAATCAACACCTCCTTAAGGGTATAATTGTTCATCAACAGTGAGATAAAAGCATCTGCTTCCACTTTCCAAACACTGTAAAGGATATTCTGCAGCCTTAGTGAAATTGTTTTGTTTGCTTGAGTAATAAGATGGAATGAGGGAGGAATAACTCTCAGATAATATTTCTCCTAACATATATAAATAAGTTTATACACAAATAAAAAATAGATACCTGTATAAATATATATATAAATAACATAAATCATCAGAAGCAAAACAAAATATAAATAAATATGAAAACCAATATCCACACCAACATTTAGTAACTTTAAATCAAATATAAATAAAATAATAACTCCATAACTGATAGTGATCTCTATTTTCATTAAATTTAATCACATTAAGTGCTCTGTCTGTGATCGCATGTAATTTAATCAATCATTGCTTATTTAGCTGGCCAAATGGACTCCATTAGATAAGATAATGAACAACAATTTTTAAAATTTTAATTTTTAAGTACAAAAATACTTAAATTCTGTTTAAACTGAATATTACTCACTTGTTTTAATAATCCTGCCAGATTTTAAATCTTACATTGCTGAAATATATTTGGCATCTTACTGAGCATTAATAATTTTTCATCAAATATTTTAAAAAAAATATAACCATTGTGAAAATATTTCCAAAAGTTTTTATTGAACTTTAAATATGAAGTTTTCTCACTCAGGTAACATTCATTATGTCTATAATGATAAATTCACACAACTACTGGCCATTTTAATCCACCTTTTTGTCAGATTTTTTGGTAAAAACATAATTATAAAACTTTTCATGAAGTTCTGTAAAAATAATGGTACCTATAAACACAGCAAGGGTTCCAATCCAATGCTGTAATGTGAATTGATTTTTAAAGTAAACCACTGAAAATATGAGACTTGCAAATTTCCTAAGTGTTAAAACCAATGTAACCACCAAACTGGAACACTCTGTTGTTAAAACAAAAACTGATGATATGCACATATACTGAGTCAAAACATTCCCAATCAAATAGACAATTAATTTTGGTAGAGTAAAAAGGTTTAACACAGTGAGGGGTTCACTTTCAAGAGCAATTAAAAAATGCTCATAAATGTTGTTATAAATCAATAAAAACAAGGGGAGAGGAAGAAAATGAGTATAAAATAATGCCTCCCTGGGGTGTTTTCCATACTGTTTAAAAATTGATTCCTGAAAAATTCCTAAAAGTGCAGACAATGTCAATGCAAAAATTAAAATAATTACTCCTATTATCCACCAAAAAAAATCTTCCATAGAAGTTGTGGCTGGTCCTCTGGTCCTTGTGGATTTGACATTTTTACCGGAAATAAAAGTACACAGCAAAATTCCAGAAGTGATGAGAAGTACTGACAGATACTTTGATAGTTTATAACTTTTCTTTAAAACAATAACTCCCATAATCATATTTACAATCAAGGAACCTGAACGTAATATTATATGAAGAGGCACAGGAACATTAAAATCAAACGCATAATTATTACATAAATTCACAATAAAAAATAAGATTACTAATTTTATATATACTCTTTTCTGTAAGTGTCTCTCTGCGGTGCCGAATTTACTGGTGAATATGTAGCCTTCCAAGGCTATGAACAGAAACTGTGAGAAAGTAATTAAATTCCCACAACCAGGATCTTCTTTAACGAGCACCTCAAGAAATATAACGTTACTCATGCAACCGATAAACACTGTTATCACAGCTATGAGAGCCTTCATGATTTTTTAAACTGTTTCTCCGAAATTCGATATACAAAAAAACAAAACTTTTTCAATTGCATAAAAGCAGTCATGAAGAATTAAATTTTTTAACTTTTAGAATCATTCACCTTCCTAATTATACTCTTTTATCAGACTGATAATGTGATAGTGTTTGCCAAATATTTAAATTTCTATACAATTAAGAATGAGACAATTTGGCCACAGTGTAATTGGCAACCATGCTATTAATTTTAACCGGGGCGGCCATTTTTGTTTTTTCAAAATTCGCGGTTTTCAAAATGTTTTCATGACGTCATTAAGAAATTGGAGTTTTATTCGTTTTCCTTTCCTTCCTTGTTCTCATATTGATCTGTTTACACCCTTAGTTGTTTTTTTTTTAGGTTTTCAATTAGTCCTGACATTGATAGCAGTTGAGAAAGTTATCGAATCTTCGACCATGAAAACAGCTTTGGCCCTGTGTAAAAACCAAGAGAAAATTCATACCAATATCAGAAGAGCTGAAAAGAAAAGGAGGAAGAATGAGCTGAAGAAATAAAAATTTTCTAAAAATTTTATGTTTGCAGAGAATATTTATTATAGTCACTGCTGCAGTCGACACAAAACTTTTAAAGTCAAAATTCGTAGCTTAAGTTAGAATTAAATTTAATAGCTTTGTGCTTTACGAAATGAATGCTACTAATTAAAAAAACGCGTAAATTTTGAAATAAAATGAAAATTGGCAACGCTGATTACAATTTTAAGCATGGTTGCCAAATAGACTGTGGCCAAATAGCAATTTGGGAAATTCTGAATTTAAAAATGTCCGCCCATTTAACCATTGGGAAAGTGAACATTGGGCAACTTCAAGAATTAGCCAGAAATAAGCTGTTGTCTCTATTAGAAAAATGTGATTCAACTAAGGTAGTTTTTAATACTTTCATACTTAATCTATAAATGTGCTTGCCGAACAATATTTTATTTACAACTGTTCATTTCAGTCAGCTTTCCAGTTTTGCAATGTAAATAAAATACTTGATACCTAATCAAATAATATCAGAAACAGAATTTCGATTCATCTTTTCAACACTTAAAATGTATTTTTCCATTTTTTATTTAACGTATTTATAAAGTGACAGAAAGACAAAACTTGTTTATTTATTTTTTAGACCGTTATCAGCAGCAAAAACTAATAAGAGTATTATTTTTCAGGCCTTGATGTGGGATGAAACACTGGCTGGTCCAGTGGGTCTCATCACTGAATACAGATTACTAATGGAGCACAATGTTAAGAATATGTTTCCTTTAAAGCCCAATTTCATTCCTAAGGTGGAAGAAAGAAATGTTATTTTTATAGTCAGACCCTCTCTGCCTTTAATGGATTTAGTTGCTGATTATATTCATGGGTAACTAAAATGCTTTTTTAAGAATAAGTCATTATGGTTTTGGATGTAAAAGTTAAAAATTCAAAATCATAAACAATGAGAAACACCAATAGAAAATTTAATTTAGATGTCAGTCATTGTTGTGATTGATCAAAATATTGTTAAAAACAAGCAGTTCAGTAAAATAACTAATAAAAGTGAATTTTATGATTTGAATTTAAATTTAAAATTGTAATTTCAGAATTTGCAAAGAGGACAAAAACAAAACCACAAGAAAAGATTTCCATATTTTCTTTGTACCTCGTAGAAGTTTACTCTGTGAAAAAAGATTAATGAACAAAGGAGTTTTTGGAAACTGCACAATTGAGGAGTTCAAATGTGAATTATTTCCAATTGACAATGATCTTCTTTCCATGGAGGCAGAATTTGCATTTAAGGTATTTTTACATTTGAAGAAACTTTTAGGGGAGAGACGCCACTACGCATTAACAAACTACAGCTTTTAAAATTGATTTCTGTGTATGTTAAATACATTTCTTATAATATTAAATATAAATGTGTGCCATATGCAATGTGTGCAGTATAAAAATATAATATATAATAATTTGTAAACTACTATTAAAATTAATATTGTGCACATTATTAAATAATTCGGAATCACTGTTTAAAAGTGAAATGATTAAATTAACTTAATGAAATCATTATGATTAATTAACATTTTTTATTGTCTGACTGCTGCTGAATAAATAAAGAAAATATACTGTAGAACAAACATATTTGATAAGAATAAATGAATAGTTTTTCAAAATTGAATCAGTGTTTCAATAAATGAATCTAGGTTAAGAAAACCATCAATTTTCATAAATTTTCTCAAACATTTAATTAATTTGTATGACTTATATTATTCATATAAATGAAAAATATTGTGATTTTGTCAGGAATTCATTGCAGTAAATGTCAGCATTTGTTGTGTTTATCAATGGCTGTTTAAAAAGATTGTTAAAATTTTAACATTTGCAAAGTTCAGTGCCGATATACAAATCCACAATATACAACACAGATATACAATTTACAATGTAAAAATTTTAACGTTTGCGAAGTTCAGTGCTGATATGCAAATCCTGTAAATTAATTCTGTGAAAATGAATGAAAGTATTAATGTATTTGAAAAGGAATATTTAATCAACAGGAATTGGCTCTCGAAAACGATCCGAGTTGTTTATACGAAGTGACGAAAGCTTTAATGACCATTCAGAGAGAATTCGGAATCATACCTCAAGTCTCAGGGAAAGGAAACGCTGCCAGAACCGTTTGGAATCTCATGAATAAAATGTTGAAAGAGCAGACGAACAAAGGAGACAAAAAAGCTTTTAGTAATTCCTCTCAAATTGATCATTTGCTGCTCATCGATAGAAGCATCGATCTCATTACTCCTTTGGCCACTCAGCTGACTTATGAGGGACTCATTGATGAACTCTTCGGGATAAACAACAGTTTGTATTTGATGTTTTCAATTCGGGAGTGAACTGAGTCTGAGTAAAATTCATTTCTATTTCAGCGACGGCACAGTTTCCCGCGGAGAGATTCATGAAGTCGGAGAGTGAGCCGGAGATATTGACGTCTAATAAAAAGCAAATCATCCTCAACTCGAGCGATGAGTTGTTTGCTGACATAAGAGACAAGCATTTCAATGCCGTCGGGCACACCCTCAGCAAGAAAGCCAAACACATTTCAGCAATGTACGATTTAAAACCGGGAGAATCGGTGGAGCAAATGAGCAAATTTGTTATGCAGTTGCCACAGCTGAAAAACTCGAAAAGACTATTGGCAATCCGTGAGTTTCTTTGGGGGATGCAAACATTGTTTTTAACCCTTTGCGGTGGTATAAAATTTGTGTATGGGTATCAATGGGTCGGAATTAATTTCTTTGGAAAGAGCAGGGATACATATACGTAATATTCAGTAATATTTAGTCATATTTTAACAAGAGAGAATCTCTAATTTACCCCTAAATACAATTTAGAATATATTCTTTGGAATTCTACAATGTATCTTTGTTTATATTAAATTTTGTTACCTTCAATTGTATTAGTTGATGAAAAGGTTTTAATAGAAATTGAGGAAAAGTTTAAACTGATATAGGAATGCATACAGTATAAGTTTCGTATGCATATTCAGTATAGTTCCTTGCTGTGGTGGCTGAGAGTAGACACACGACCGCTAAGGGTTAAATTATCTACAACTCTTCAGGTCCTTTTTGTAATTTATAATTGGAATTCCCATTGATTTCACCACATTTTAATTTTTTTGAGGTCATAAATTAGCGTCCTTAATTATATATTTTATGTAACAATTTTTATTTTTATTTATCTATTATTAATTAATTATTTTTAACAATAAGTTGAATGTTCTTGAAAGGTTATTTTATTTAGTCTTTGTCAAAAAAAAATGCGAAAGTGGAAACAGTGATTTTATGTATAATTTGTGTTCTGAAAGGAAAACTTTAATTAAGTCTGATTTATATTTTAGACACAACAATCGCTGAATTAATAAAAGAGAAGACTGACACATCCGAATTTCTGGATGCTCTTCAAATCGAGCAGGAACTCCTGAGCGGGGTAGAGACGGACAAAGTTCACCCCTTCATAGAAGACTGCATCGCCAAGAAACAACCCCTCATTCGCGTCCTGAGGCTGCTTTGCCTTCAGTCTCTCGCCAACAGCGGCCTCAAACAAAAAGTCCTCGACTACTACAAAAGGGAAATCATTCAGACATACGGATTCCAACACGTGCTCACGTTGAACAATCTCGAAAAGTGCGGTCTCCTTCAGCATCAGGTGGGATTGCTTCGATTGCCGCTGACGCCCGTGTGCTCATGCTGTTCTCTTTCTCTTTCAGCAAAGTTCGAGGCCGTACACGGTGCTGAGGAAAACCTTCAGGCTGACCGTCGAGGATGGAAGCGAAACAGAGCCGACGGACATTTCCTACGTTCATTCCCTGTACGCCCCCATTTCGGTGCGGCTGGCTCAGCACTTGATGAAGCCGGGGGGTTGGAAAAGCATTCAAGACGTTCTCACGGTGTTACCCGGTCCAACCGTTGAAGGAACGCAGTCGGTGCCCACAGGATTCGTCAGGCGTAGGTTTTTCATTTTAAGTTTAAACTGGATTTCGAAGGTTTGACAATGAGAAAAAATAAAATATAATTGTCAGGAGGTTCGAGAGAAAGTCTTTACTCTCAAGGGCAGGGAGACAACGCGAGGATTGTTCTCGTCTTCTTCATAGGAGGCTGCACCTTTGCTGAGATCTCCGCTCTTAGGTTTTTATCGCAGCAGGAGGAATGTGAGTAAATATAAAGAAACATTATCATTAATGTATCAGTGGTAAAATTAATTATTTATATCACGTGACGAAATATTGAAACATTCAAAATTTTATTTCAGTGAACGTTGAATTTGTTATCGCAACTACGAAATTAATTAATGGGAATTCATTTTTGAAAGCCATAACCGAATGCAAAACGTAGAAAGCGGAAACGAAGCCATTTTCTCGTGCGTTCCATTAAGTGAGTAACTGTTCGTTCTGAGGGTGGCAAAGTTTTAGAGTCGACTGACGGCTTTCCTTTGTTGCAGTGCTTGTTCAGCTTTCGGGAACTGACTCCGAAGCATTTGCTCACGCCTTGTTAGCCTTATTCAAATATCGGATTGGCATAGGAACGGCAAAAGTGGTCATTTTGACCCACGTGTGACTTCACTGCAACGTTCTACCGGCCGTTGTAGTGTTAATTTGTAAGCAGGTTTTTCCGAGATCGAATATCTAAACTCTCGGGATTGCAATAAACGTTTCTTATGAAACAAATATAAGGAAGACTTTATAAGTTTCGGATATTAAAAATACATAATAAAAATATATATTTACATTTTATTACAATATAAAAAGTAGTTTATAAAAATGAGCACAAAAATTTTCTTGTCGAATGTGACATGGTTTGACTTCTGAGCTTAATTTCCCAACCGAAATCAAGAAACATTAACATTTCTTATAGTGCGTTTTACACCATTTGGCGCTTTCCCCTCATGATTCCCACTTCCGTTTTAATTATTAATCAAAAACATACAAATAACAAGAATAATTAAGAGTAACAACCTCAATAAAAAATCCCCGCCTCCCTTTTCTGGCTCTCTCCCACCTTCTCCTCCAGCACTTGGTAGCTGTCCTCCATCCCCAGTATTTCCGACAGAGGAATGTTCGGGAACCTCGACTTCCGGTCCCTCGACCTACTGCTCGACCGGAAGGGGGACTTGATCCTCCTTATCCGCTCGCGCGAGCTCGGCGTCCTCGTCGGCGAGCACGTCGGCGTCTTCTTCCTCGCCGACGACCGCAGCTTCACTGACCGCAGCATCTCCAGGGACACCACCGGCCCCTTCTTCGCCTCCTGGCTCTGCCTCTCGTTCGTGGTCACCTTCCTCAGGATGACTTTCTGGAGGTCTTCCACGGTGATGGAGGGTCTCGAGAGGGAGTTCTGGGGGTTGTGGGTCTTCTTGGGGATGATGAGGGAGGGTTTGGGGGCGGGCGGCGGGGGCGGTGGCGGTGGAGGGGGCGGAGGGGGAGGCGGGGCTTGGGCGAGGGCGGGGCTGGGGTTGGCGTTGGGGAGGGCGGACACGGTGACCTTGTGGAAAGTGTTTGCGATTTGTTTGAGTTTCTCAATCTCCGCGTCGACGAACTGGAATTTGGTTAACTCGTTTTCCAAATTTTTCAATCGTTTCTCCAAGTCGGTCATTTTTTGTGCGTCGCAGAGACAGGGGCGACTGTCTCTCTGGCGATTGTCTAATTCGTGGGGGCGGTACTTGATGAAGAGCTCGGCGAAAGTGGCCCAGCTCGTCCTCAGGCAGTCGAGGGCTTTCGTCTTGTAGTTCTTGAGTTTGTCGTTCAGACTGGGGACGAGAGTGACCGTGGACAAAACGTTCATTATCTTGGTGACGGAAATGGAAATGGCCATGGTTTCGATGAACGGGATCGAAAACGTCAAGCAGAAAAACTCGAGGATTTTGTCCATCGGCAATATGGAGAGGACGTGGAGAAACTTCTGGATCGAGACCCTCGTGAAAAGTCTTTTGAATGTTTCGAAATTTTCCTGGCTTCGGCAAAAATCCTTTTCCGTCAGCGAATTGTTGAATTCTTCTTTACAAACGACCCCTTTCCCTTCGCCCTCCTCTCCCTCCTCGTCGTCCGTGTTTTCTTCGCTTTTCTCTGATATTTCCAAATCCACTTTTAGAATCTCACACTGAATGGAGACATCTTTGAGACTCATTTTAACCGGATTGTGCGAATTCTCGGAATCGACCGGGAATATTTTCAGGATTTCCTTTGATTCGTTCTGAACATCCCTGCAACTGACGTACTCACTCAGACACGTCCCTGATTCTTCCACGTCGATGCTGTTGAGCAGATTTCTCTCACACGTGTGATACTCTTCCATCGTCTTCTCCGATCCCTTTCCCGAGTGAACGTCTCTTGGCGATTTCCACTTCTCGCTCGATTTGCGTACTTTCAAAATAGGGGTGGAACGGCTTTGGGGTTCTTCTCCGAGGAGGGAGCAATTCAAGAGGTGTTTTTCATTTTTGGTCGTTTCCAAATACAGTTTGCTCTCTCTTTCGTTAACATCTGAAACCCAAGTGAAATTATATTTGCAATTATTTTTCTTAAAAAGTATAAAATAATATTAAACTAATAAAAAACCTTTTTTGCTATAAAACTATTTAAAAATTTAATTACACTATTAATTAGAAATCTACATTATTAAACCAATGGTTTAAGCGAAGAAGTTTAATTTAAAAATTATTTACAATTTTAGCCCTCACCAATTATAGGTCATTTATGGAAAAATCCTTTATAATGTTGTAAAAATAGCGCTATACAGTGCCTGATTTTAAGAGGCATATCTTATAAGTATTCTATTTGTTGACTATTTTTGGGTGGGAGCTTAATTATTAAATTGTTTCTATTAATTTCTTAAGCACTGGAGATCTTCCAGTACCTTTGTCAGTGGTTTTATTAAACACAGAGTTGGAAAAGTTGTTGAATATGTGAGGGCTTTGGTCCGGGACGGTTTCCAACTGAGTGAAAGACTTTTTCAGGCAAGAAGTGGGCGCGGGATGGTTGTTCACGAGCAAATTGGAGGTGGAATTGAGTCGCTTGGGAGGGATGGCGGTTATTCCCAGCTCGAGAGCTTCGTCGCTCAGCTTCATCATCATGATCTGCTGCGTGAGATTCTCGAATGACTTCTCCATTTTCGCGTTGATCGTTTCTCCAGAATACACAAGCAATGGGACGTTGCTGAAAGAAAATAATTCCTCGGTTATTTTGTGGAAGACACGATGATAAACATGTTGAAAAACGAAGCTGACTTGCAAAGGTTCGCCATCATTTTCACGTCCTTCAGGTGCAATTGCTCGCTTTGCAATTCCTTGGGCAGATCCGAAGAGAGTTGGCCATCTCTGGGCGACCGGTGACAGTTCATTTGGATTTGGATGCCGGAGTTGGATTTTGATTTATTCGACAGCTTTATATCGGACGAGTCCACCGTTCGGGTTGTTGAAACACTCTCAGTCAGTGTATTGCGACTGCGAATTTCAAGCAATTATTTTTAATCCTAAAATCCCTGAAATTTCTCCTAAACAGAGAATGAAAGCAAAATTACTTACCATGAATCAATGGAAGGCTGAATTTGAGTTTTCCCAGCATGAGAACTTTCCCTTGGAGTTGAATCACAATCAAAGGAATTCAAACGAACAATATGTCTGCTCAGTTTATTGAGAGCAGAGTCACTCTTAGCCTTGCTTAGTTCAATATCAGGATGAAATTCAAAAAACACATCTGGATCTGAATCTGACTCAAAGTCAAACTGCAAGCTTTTGTTCTGATAAGAGTTTGCTAACTGTGATTTCTCTGGTCCAGGCCCATTCAGTCTGAAGTAAAAAAAGAAAATCAGTGTGAACAGTTAATTACAACTACATTTAGAAAGTAAAGGAATGAACACCAATGTTTCAGTTTGATTGTGTACTATAAGTTTTTTCTGTGGTGTTTTTACCTGAGATTAACATTGTTGTTTGCCAAATTCTGATTATCCAAATTGTATTTAACTTTCTTGGAAGTTTTCTGTTTGTGATTTTTTTTTCTGTTTTGCTTTCTCTTTGATCTTCTGGGCATGCTAAATAAGTTTTTAAAATACTATATGAGTTGGCAAATTTAATAAACAATATCTCTAATTAAATCTCTAACTCAAACAATACAAAATTAAAAACTTTTTAAAATTATTTTTCAAATATTTAGCACTCAAAGCACTAGCATCTAAAAATTTACATAAGTTGCTGAGAGACATTATCAACAACTACTTTTTCTAAAGTGATAATTTTAAAAAATAATTATTGCAATAATTCTACTTGCATAAATCAGGCAGGTTTAATAATGGATCCCAAAAAGGTAATTGAAAACCTTATCCTCCTTTAAACCCATGCCATTATGACACATGGAAGCATCCTACAATTGACAGAGATATTATTATTAAATTTTGCTATAAAATGTTCTCTACAGTTGTAATGTTCCCTTACAATTTTTTTAATAAAACTGAAAAATTTTACTTATTATTGAAAGTTTTTATTTTACAAATGGCAGAGAAAATGTTTTGTAATTTGAAATCTATTGGTTCAAGTCATTTAATTGTATATCTGTTGGTATTTATCACTATCTCTCAGCATTTATTTTCAAATGAAAGGAGAGAATCAAATGTTAAACTGACTGTTCTGCAGTCTCTCATGAATCAATTAAATTTTCTGCAGACCAGAGTCATTCGGACAAGTATCCTCCGACCGGATAATAATCGGAAACACATCGCCAAGGGAAATGAAATGCATAGTTTTTTTAATTTTCATGTTTTTATTATTACGAAATAATGAATAAGCGTACTGCATGTTTCACCTTGTAGAAGCAAATTTCTACCCCAAAAATTTAAAATGTTCCATAAAAAAAGTGATCACCCAAAAGTATTAAAGCCTAAAAATATTTTAAAAAATGTACCTGAGGAATGGCTAGGAAGAAAAATTTTTTTTTAATATTTAAGGGTAGAACCTGAACAACTGTTAACAACACCAGTGAAGTATCCGCATCCTAATCTGATGTCAATCCTAATTTGTAATAAAAAGAAGGTTAAAATCGAGTGCGGTTAATAAATGATGACTTGGAAAAAAACTCCCGAAGACAGAAAAAACAAAATTTCCTTTTTGCACTCATATTTACTTACTAATTTTTCCCTTCGTCCGTTGAAAACGTTGAACGAACAATTGAACGCTAACGGATTTCCATTTAAATTTTAATGCTTGAAAACTTTTATTTTCCGCGTTGTACAAAACTTCGCGATAAAGTGCCTTTTTTTAAATGAAATATCGTGCGGGAAAATGGAAGCAATCATTTCTTAATTTAATTAAGAAGTGGATAATTGTTCACTTCTACTCGAGTTTTATTAAGCTGATTTAAAATGGAATTTAACAGCCATTTATTAAAAGACCACTTGCAATCAATGTAATCAAAAAAGACAGTCTTTGGAAAAAGTTGGGCGAGTCTTTAAATTTCTTTAAATTTTTAAAAAACTTTTTCAGAAATTTAGGAAATCCCTATTTCTTCATTAAAAATTTATATTTACTGATATACTAATAAAGCTTATAATTTATTAATTAAATCGACAAATGGAAGATGTCATTTATTAAAATAAATTTTAAAAAATAAGATAAATTTTTCTACTTACATATTATAAATAATTATTTTTGTGTTTAAATATTAAAGAATTCTATTTCAAAATTTGTACAATTGGTCAAAAAAAGTTTGAATTTTTTTTGGGACAATCCATCCTTAGCTTACTTAGGTGAATTCTAACTTCATCCGAACACCGTTCAAGGGTGGTTAAAGGTGTATTTTAATTAAAAGTAGAAAAATAAATAAAAAATATAAATAGGAATGCAATTTTATTTTTTAATTAATTATTTTACAATGCATATGATTGACTAATAAAACACTATATTAACTTGCACCGGTGGTTGTTAACAGCTACAGCAAATTTATCTCCTCCCAATCACTTTCATATAATTTTGCTTTCCTTTCGTCAACTTTCTCTTTCACTTCTCCGGCATCACTTTAATACAATATGAAAAACACTCAAAGTTATTTTTCCAAATAGTGTTTTGAATACTGACAAAATCTGAGTCGGTTAATTAAGCAGTGGGCGAACCGACTCAAACGCTCTTTTAGAAGTTACAGTAAATTGTTACGAAGAATAATAATTAATAACATTCACTTTCAACTCAAATACAGAGTTAAACCCGAAGCTGAGATTCACAGTACAGTCAAAGTTTCTTCTCTTGACTGCCAACCTTTCGCTCCTTCTCCTTCCTTTTCTAACCTTTCTTCCTGCCTTACCTTTATTTACAGGAGGAAGTTTCCCCAGTTTCTTTTCAGTTAGCTTATATTAATCGAACCGTCAAATCGACTCGGAAGTGAATTTACACATTCTGTATCCCCGCCAGTGCTCGTGTGGTGACCTTTTCAATGCTACCACTATTACTACAACTGCTAATACTACTCCGTAGGGACTGGACTACTAGTCCACGTTTAGGACCCTGCCGATGCCGTACGCTATTAACAGCTCAGTTCGTTTTAAATTAATTAAGTTACTTAAATTAGTGGAACATTTCATCCGTCTGAGAAAAAAGTCTACGTGGAAATTAATTTATGAGGTAGTAGAAATTATTACGCGAGCTTCACTCGAATATGTTTAGTTATATGTATGCGATTATCATAACTGCTCGCTACTATTAATCCTCTAACGGTGTTCGTGGGCGAAATTTCACCCATTTTAACTTTCAAGTCTTGCATTTTGAAGTACAGAATGCAACTGCCGTTTATTAGAGGCCATTTAGTGTAAGTATAATTTTAAAAAATTTGTCCTGCTTTGACAACTCATATCTTTCTTTCCAAAAAGTATACATTTTTACGTGATCAAATAAAAAGAACACATTTACTGACTTTGTATGAATAACCTTATTACATTTTGTATTGGTAAAAGATCTTTTTTTTAATTTCCCTTAGAAATTCTAATTTATCATTTAAATATAATTAAACAATAATATATGGGTGAAATCTCTCTGTACCGTATCTTATTTGAACACCGTTGGAGGATTCGTACTGGCACAACAATATATTACCATCAAATCATTTGGATTAACGAATTATTCTGTTAAAGATATACCTTACGACATCGAATAAGATACGCAATGTGTAAATTCTCCTTCGCTCCATTAAAACATAATAAAACATAATCGTAATGTAAGTGTTGACCTTTGACACCGTACTGTTAATAGCCACCCTGTATCGTAGAAATCACTGAGATTTTAACAAAAATTAAAAATCTTTAAATCTCAAAAAAGAAACTTTTTTTTTTTATAATAATTTAAATCTTTCCATGACTGTTACTACGAATAAAGTCCGTCGCTGCTGCGTCAACGGGTCCGAAAAACAGAGATTCATTACAAAACGCACATTTAATATATACATATATTAAATATATAATAAAAGTTCAAAATTCAGCCAAATCTTGAAATGAGCAAAATTTGTCAACTGTCTGCGAAAATATAAGAGGGCACTCTCGGCCTCTCGTCTTCTCTCAATTAAACAAAAATTTGGTTAATTTACACAAAAAAGTCTAAAAAAGTGTCTTCTTCGACAACTTTTTTACAAATTAACTGTAGAAACTATTAAGAAAAAAGATAAAAGGTAACTCTTTTTGGGGCAAATGACTCTTCATTTGCGACATTTGTGCACAATACAACAGATTTTTCTTATCGATAAAAACAGAAAATTTTGAAGTTGGAAAATAATTCGATAAATACCGACTTTTTTCAAAAGTCACTTTCTGTATGTATGTATGTTTAATCAATTGAAAAATGACATTATGAAGTGATAAAGCTATGATGTGGATGGTTTAGTCAAGAGTGAATTATAGTAATTATAATTTTAATAATAATAATAATAATGGTGAAAAAAGATGAATGTGATGATGATGATTATGATGATGATGATGACGACGACGACGACGGCGACGACGACATTGATGAAATGACGATGATATTTTACATACAACAGTTAATTATTTTTAATATGTGATTTTTATGTATTTTACAAGACAGATTTAGGAAACACGGCGTTAACATTCAAAAATTTTTTATACTTTTTTTTTGACATTTTCCAAAAAAAACGTCCACTCTTCAATTTGGAATAATCGTACCGAGGAATAACAAAGAGGGGGAAAAAAGATGTGAAAGAGAGAAAAAAGAGCCTTAAGAACTACATGAAAAAAGAAAGATGAGACAAGAAAGAGTAAAGGAAAACAGATGGGGTTTATGGTGGCAACATGGGTGGGGGACGAAGTTTTAGCCGCTCTTGAAAAGCAAAATGGCGACTTGGCCCAAATAAAAGTAGATGAAATGTCTCGTCTCGTGCGTCACGTAACTCCCGAAGTTCCTTCCGACGATGCAATGCCACGTTGGATTGTATTTTTTGTCGAATTCTTTTTTTATATAAGCGGCTATGTCCTGGAAAAGGGGTAAAAAAAAATTTTAATAATATGGAAAAGCACTTTCTTCTTTGACTTTCTCTCAGCTTCCATCATTCCACAACTTACTTTTTCTATGTTGTATTTTTCTAAAGCTTGAGTCGCACAGTCTACAGCATCCTGCTGCATTTCTTCAGACATATCCGCATTTTTTATCACTGCCTTTCTATCAGACATTTTGCTAGCCTCTTTCCTGAAAAAAAAAACAACATAAAAACCCTCTTCATTAAAAATTACGTGTGCAATTCATTTGGTCACTTCAACAAATCCTCAGTTTTCCCCAAATACAATCATTTAAAAACTTCTTTTCGACCTATTTCAGTCATTTCATTTTGGACTTATAATTTGATTACGGTCTAATCGCACTAAACTCCAAAAACAGTTTCGATAATCCCAAATCGCTGACGAAGTATGAAAGATGATAAAACGACAGCTTCAATAGAGTGGAAATGACCCTCTCGAGGGAAACAAAAGCTGAAAGTTTTAAAAGGAACATAAAAAAGAACGAAAATTTGTAGAATTTTTTAGAAAATTTTCTACGGCAGCTTTTTTTTAAAGTCAAAGTATCACTTCTGGTATGAAATTTATGTTTATTCCCTGCATTGACACCCTTTTTCGGCCACCTTTAGTTAATTAAAATTTAAACTTTTTCATCCGAGTATTTTTGTCTTTTTCTGCAATCAGTTCTCCACTCCATTATTTTATAATATTAAAATAACTTTTCACTTATTTCTTCGAGTACTTTGGCTCCCTTAAATTTCTCTACCGCTTTTCACCTTTAATTTTATGCATGTGAAATTTCCATATAATTCATACCAACTTTGAAAAATCGATATTCAGTGAATGTAATTCGAAATTACTTATTCAACGTTTTTCACGTTTCCCTCAACTTAATATTAAATCTTTTCCAAGCGCTGATTCTGACAATTAAATTACTTAAAAACATCATAAACATATTCAATTATTCAAAGTTTGTTTCGATCCCGAAGAAATCGACTTTATTGTATCTTTGCTTCGATTGAACGTTCCCAACCCGAATTTGTAACTTTATTCATTATATGAGGTTGTGATATAAGAGTTTGCTTTATTGTTCAGCGAGGGCTTTAGGGATTACAGTTATGAAGTCCGCCTTTGGCCACCTTTTCTCAGGACGTGTGAGGGCAGAGAAACGCATGGAAGGAATTTTCATTAGTTACGTTTATTCGATACAAAAGGGAAAGGAAGAGACGATTACGGGATCCGATTATTGATTTGAGATTTTGTACCAACTTGTGCTGACTTGTGTTACCAGAACACAAACTTAACTTCAGACTTAATCACGTTTCACCTCGAGTCAAAAACTAATTTTTCCCATATTATCGCTGTATACATACTTTTGAATGAATTCACGCTTTGCACATTTTGAATCTTCACAAACATAAAACGTCGACATTCGCCTCTTTAAATTTATTTAAATCTCCCGCCAAATTTCAATTCTATGCCCAATGGCCTCACTGGTTTATACATTATATTTGACTGTCCTTTTACAAGTTCGTCAATTTGACACTTTGAAAATAAATCCTTAAAATATTTAATGGATAATTTTACTCAAATTTCAAATATTTTGTGGGCTGAATTTTATTTTCTTTCACAACCCAATATTCTTCCATATCATTAACTTTATCTCCAAATAAGACACTGAGCATAGTGATTAATAATTATTATAAAACACCAATTCCATAGACTGATAATAAATAAGTCTTCCCTTAAATTGGCACAATGAATCAATCATACAAAATTTAATGGATGGAATTACTCAAATTGGGTGCAGTAAACCAAACTGATCATATTCAGTCAATTTGATATTTATTTATAAATAAGAGCAGGGGAGCCCAATTTAGACTTGTAGGCAAATGACTTCTTACACTATCCTTCCCCAAACATATGAAAACATGTTTAAGTAATCAATCCCCCCAAAAATAAAGATGGCTGAAATACATAATTTCATCAGTATCCCTGATGTTAGTAACATTTGAATTAAGTTTATGTTAGAGTATGTCAAAGTAAGATTAATTAACCCAACTATTACATGTATTACTCAGCCATTAATTATAATTACTGAATACCACTCATAATAATTTACATAAGGTCATGAAGAACAAAATATATAAGCTGACTAACAGATCTAAACATAATATAAATATCAAAAGAATTGTTAATTATCTAAATTTTTGAATACTACCCTTCATGTTACATGTGATTAACTGAAAGGAAGAGGAAAAGGTTTCTGATAAATATTCAGTTAACTTCATGATTTGAACAGTACTCCCACCTGAGACCTTCTGAGATTGAGAACCAGTAAAAACAAGATAAGAGCACTCACTTTGCATTCCTTATTCTAGAAGGAAAAGCTTTTTAACTAGGTTAGTTACAACCTCAACTTGAATCATAACAGTAAATCAGTATAAATAACAAATAAAAAAATGAGCATCAACACAATGGCTCCTTTTGCACCATAACCTTCCATGTTTACTTAAGATTAAAATGCAGTAGGAATTTTAAGCAATAAATTTCTTAAAATAACAGTATTTGTAGAATTTTCATTAAAATGACCTAATTGAGTCACTTGAATTAGTTTTTTTATCATTGCCCCTTCGAATTGCACTCATTTCAGAAGTTCCTACTTTTTTTAACGGATCAAATGTTACATTTTCCCGAAATCCTGCCTCCTTCCAAAAACACATTATAACTCATTTACAGATTAATTCAATATAATTGCGATCATTCAAATCAATTGAGCTCTATTATTTCTTTTTTCTTTTAAAAAAGGGAGTGAATTAAAAGTAAGGAAGTTCGAAAAGGTAAAATAATGTGGGTTTTCGACTACGCCTACCGGTTTTACACAAAATCGAAATCAGAATGTTATTTTTCGAATCTAAACCTAAACAACCCCTGAAAAATACTCTCTAAGAAGTGGGAATTTCGAAAATCAAAAAAAAATAAGCAATAATTTAAAGCTGACGATGATATAGATAATAAATGATGAAAATACAGGTGAGGCAACGGTCCCTAATATTTAAATTTTCGAGACAAATAATACGTGAAACAGCCTAAATCTTACCTATATAAACGCCGCAATCACTAAATTATAATATTTCCTATCGAAAGCACTGCGTATTAACAATATCAATAATTGTTAATAAAATCAGCAAATTGCTCGGCACTCGACTCCACAATTTTCTGTTTGATGGACGAAAATGGCTGACTTGACGAATGAATACATGCTTCCTATTGGTTGATTTCCAGAGTCTTCTATCAGAGTCTTCTATCGTCCCGGCATGATTTACGAACTACCGGAATTTTCAAGCCTTCGAAAGGTTTGAAAATTTCAGGTTTTTAGATTATTTTTCTTACATTAGACCCTCACATCTTCGCCTGACAGCCAAAATATTGTTTGAATAATTCAGTAGAATCAAATTTGAAAAATTTAATTCTCTTCCAATTAATCTTGAAAATTTTTTAAATAAAAATTATAACTCATTATTTACTTAAAATAATTAAAATATTAAAATCAGTTGTCATTGCGGTCCTCAATTAGGCAAATTTTTGAGGTTTTTTGGAAAGCGAATGCTCTACGACGCCCAGGAGCAGAAAATCAATAGTGCGATTTAGTTTCCTTTAATTGCCACTTCGAAACCCACCAGTCCTACTTTTTAAAACTAATTGGTTCACTTCAAGATTTATTTCATGGTCGGAAAATTCGCTTTTGAAAACATAGTGGTTTGGTTTTAAGAGGCACCTTTAAATATGAAAAAATATTTCCCTCATAACCTTCAAAAATAACCCTCGTACAGACTTTGCAGAAAGTGCTGCAACGCCAAATACGTACCGTATAAAAATTACCGCTCTATTTAAGAATTCCGTGACATTATAAAATATCGAAAATTAATTTTAAAAAAAGGGTTTACTTCTTGAAGTTTAAATGTAACCCTTATTTATAAGGGTAAATATTTTTTTCATGGAAATTTATTAGAAATTCTAAAATGTAATAGAATTCAAATACCACTACCGTCAGTAGTTTTAAATATATAATATATAAATGTGATTGGAGTATAATTTTATACTTTTGGATGTACAATAAACATTTCAAATGATTCTGTGTCAGACTGGGAAGAGAAGACACACTGAAAAGGGAACTTTAAAGTATAATTGAATTTCTAAAACTATTTAGAAGTTTCAGAATAACTGGTCTTCATTCAATCAAACCAAATCAGAACTTTCTCAATCGTTAAAAGAAATTCTTTACCGAATATTGAAAATTTCCAATGCTGAATCTCTCAAGCTTTTAATTTTTAAATGATTAACATGCTACATTTATCTCATTTAGGGAATTCTTTATTGAAGTCCATTTTGTGACATTAAAAAGTTAAGAACTTGCGCCATTACATATCATAAGAATTTATATTCATTTAAATTCAAGTAACAATTTCAATTTAAATGAGGATAAACATGAGCTTAAACTAATTTAATATAAATAAGTAAACATTTTATGAACAATCATTTAAAAATTTTCAAGGCATAAAAATTGGTCCAGTTTATTAAGCGATCAGGTCAGGAGCAATTCATTCAAATTTATAAGCTGATCATGAGAGCCTCTTTAGCTGACCAAGAATTTAAAATTAAGTGCAAGGCATTTGACTGAGGATTTTAAGCTGCTGAAAGTTGATTTTTATGAAGTTCTAAGTGCCAAATTTCCGGCATTCAAGAAAATTTTAAAAATTGAATAAAATTTCTATATGCATTTTGGTAAATACTTTTTTACAATTGAACTATTATTGCACAGGGTTACAATAAAAACTGAACAGAAATGTCAATTTTGCTACCCATTGCCATCTTCTACAAATTCCATTTCTAGCTCAAGAACATTTATTTCTTTATAAGAATTAACAAAAACATATCTTGAGAAAAACATGTACAACTTCCTGAACCAAACATACTGACTTTGGTGAGCTCTCATTGCTTGTCTTATTAAATTCCTCTTCTCCATTGGCACTACATACTTTTTGGAAGACAGAAGGCAGGTTAAGGGGATATCCAAGTAAGCAGTATACTTCCTTATTTTAGAGACAGACTCCAATGCATAAGCAGTGCACTCTGAAATAAATGGACAGAATTTAATCTTAATTTTCCATAATGTCACAAACATTAAAAAAAAAAATATAATATAAACTTACTTTTTGGAAGTTTTTTTTCAAGACAGAGATAAGCCATAGCATAGAAAATGGCCATATGATTTGGATGATTACTTACACCATGCTTATCAAAAGTTAAAACCTAAAAATTCATATAAATTTCAATTTAATGAGCAAATTATAATTAATGAGTAAACCCTCAATTTAATGTAAAAAAGAAGTAAAAGGGTAACAAATTATATTCTTTTAAACTTAAAATTTTTTTAAGTTAAATATTGTATGTGAAACTGTAATATAATAAACACCTAAGAAACCTATCAAATTGATAAAATTTATTACTCAGAATCATATATTAGGAGGAGATAAAACTCTTAAAGGGCAGCATTTTGTTCAAGTTTTCTCCTTCTGATGCTTGCCAAATACATTCAATTCTATTCTTTAAAATAATCAACTAAAGAAATTAATTTTATTTATAAAATCTACTGAAATTTTAAAAACATAATGTGGTAAATACTTATATAAACTCATGTGCATAATATATATTAAAAAAATAAATGTGCTCATTATAATTAATACATTAAATTGTTGGTTTACTGTGATTTTTTCCAAATAATTTGCTTTCTTTCTAATAACTGCAAATAAATTCTATGCTAATTCTCTACATCAACCTTTCATTTTCTTCCAAAAAGTTTGGAAAAGAGCTGATGCAGGGTATCAGCTGAAAAATTATTAAAAATGTTGCATGGTGAAAAATATTAGTAGAATTAACAAAATTAGTATGCTTTCTTACTGTTTCTATTGAATAAATTTCAACAAAATTCAAAATGATTTCAGCCACAATCTCTTGATTCCAGTTCACTTTTGGATTATCTGGTAACGTTGTACAATTAATGACTTGAATGTTGGCTTCTGGTATTCCTAAAATTTTGCAGCTTTCAAATAATTCTTCTTTTCTTATTCTTCCCTGCTGGTTAAAATTTCCTGAATAAATGACAAGGATCATATTTTAATAAAATTCACCTGGTAAAACTTATTTTACACAAAAAGCTAAATCTACCTGTTGACAGGCACAAAAGGTAAATATTGGTACCGGGTTTATTACACAAGGTAACAATGGTCGGACCAAAAAACATGCATTCATCATCCGGATGGGATGTCACTATCAAAATACTTTTACGGTTGCTTATCGCTCCTATTTGTTGGACTAATTTCGTTCGCATTATAAAGAGGTAAAAGCAAAAACTAAAAATCGCATAAACTATAACTGCAACTGCTAAATGTCGTGCATTTTGATGAAAATAATCAACGACTTCCTGTCGGTATTTATTTAAATGATATCCCACTATTTGTTTATATTCTTGCAAATAACTGTCGTAATAATTAAATATAGTTTGATTGTAAATTTCTCCTGTTTCAAAGGTGTCCATAACTTTTAGCAATCACGGTTTGTTTTTTATTGTTACGATACGATTATGGTAATATTTGTAACAATAAATCATCTTGTTATAGCGGTTAGGATGTAAAATAAAAATTCTGCTTGCATTTTTTTTAAAAATATGCAGGAAGCCATGTCTATTTTGAAACATTTCGACGATTGTTTCTAAAAATTACTCCAAAACAAACTCTGCCAGCGCATGTATGTTCCAAACTTAGTGAGAAACTTTTAAAAAAGGTGCCATTGAAAACGATTTGAGAACAAATTTAGGTGTTATAATAAGCAAAGTTTTGAAGCACTACTGGAAATATTTAAAATCTTTACGCGGTGAATATCCTTTTACAAATGTGGTTAGGAAAAAAATGGCGTCTCGCTTGAAAGACGATACAATAGTAAACAAAAGTAATAGTAATGACATTGACGATTTATTGGTATTTGGTTATTCCTGTAAATTATTTAGAGACGATGAGAAGGCACTCTATATCGACCAAGGAAAACATTTGATACCATGGATGGGGGATGAAACACTAAAAATTGATAGGTATTTCTTTACCAAATTTTTCATTTATTTGTTTCTATTAACGAATTTATCTGTTAAAAGGTTACTTCAGTCTGAAGAACTTGGGCATTTATTAATTATAATTTAGTTATGAAAATTCTGTTTTCTGACTGCACTGCAATAATTACATTCTGTAGTTAATTAATAAAAATGGGTGATACCTCTGAAATTCTTTTATATTTAAGTTTAACTTAATTTAAATCCTTTTGTAAAAGTGTTGCAGTGATTGTATAACTTTTTTTTAGTAATTCTAACTCTGCTAACTCTTCTAGTAAATTGCAAGTGAGATAGAGGCACAAGCAAAGCAACAATCTCAATCTAATGAAAAATGTTGTATAAGATTTTTGATTTTAGCCCATCTTTGAAGAATTCAGTCTTTGCATACAACACTTTGTAGCATTTGTTTAAATAATTTTAATTGTGATTAGGTATGATGCCAGAGGCACTCTCATGGACCTTAAACATGTAGAAGCTCCCAGTTCAAGCTTTGATCGATATTTCGGTCTGACAGACCTGGAAAGGCAGGTAGAAGAGATGTGTGATGAAGAAAGGTACAGGGCACTGGTGACTAATGAAGAAGAAGAGATTATGTATCAAGAAGAAGAGCTAAAAAGACTGCATTCTGCCATTGATGATAAGGGAAATTCCTATGGTCAAGTGGAGTATAAGTATGATGGAGAGGCAAATATTGTGGAAGAAAATCCAGGAAAACTTCAAATTGACAAGGCAGATGATGGAGTTGATGAGCCCTTTGTGCCTTCTCCTCTGCTGGATTTACCTCTTAACATGGCATTGGTGAGTGTTCTTCACTGAAGTTATACATTTTCATTTGGGTTTGTTGGGTTTGAAGAAAAGAAAATAATATGAAAACCAGAACTGTTCTTAATGGTAGTAAAATAAAAGAAGAACAAATACTTTAACAGTGAATTGCTGTTTCAGCCTGAAACTGTAAAGCACAATGCAATCATTGAGAAAACTGCCATGTTCATCAGCAACCAGGGCCCTCAAATGGAGATCCTTTTGAAAATGAAACAAGCAGGAAATCCACAATTTAATTTCTTGTCTTTTGACAATCCCCTTCACAATTACTACAGACATCTGCTGATGGCAATCAAAGCTGGACGATACAACCCAGATCTTGAAAGCTCTGATAAAAAACAAGGTAAGAGATTTCACTCTGTAGAGTTGAAGAAATCAGTCAGTCACTTCTTCTTGTTTTGCAGAAATGGAAAATGAAGAGGACCACTATCTTCACCCCAGTTTAGCCTCCTCTGTTTCCAAGGTTGAATTGGTAAGTATGATTTCATTGCATGATGAAAGCAAAGAAACATTCTTTAGCACAAACGAAGTCTTTAAAAAAGATGTTTTCAGGCGCCTTCGATACCCAGCATAAATTACAAGCCATCCGCACATTGCGCTTATTCCATGTTAGTGAACAAAATAAAAGACAAGAAGTTAAATGAGCAGAGGACTCCTATGACAAAACTTAAAGAAGCGCTGGAAAGATTAAAAGAAGACAAGAAAGAAGCGGAAAGCGAAATCGAGGGCGAAAGGTAATGAAATTTGTGGATTCTGTAAGGTTCAGCGTAGTTTAATTAAATTTTTTTTCTTCTGACTGCAGGTGCAATTCGATGAACAAATCAACTGTGGAAACATTCGCGACGCCTGCCAAAGACATGCAAATAATCATAGATAAAATGGCATCTTATGTAGCGAAAAACGGCAGAGATTTCGAAGCCGTCGTGCAGATGAAAAACGATCCTCGCTTCAGTTTTTTAAACGCGAACCACATGTACAACCCTTACTATCAGTACAAAATCAGGCAATACGAAAACTTGGAAAAGGGTGCGAAGCAAGAGAGCAAAAACAAGACGGATAACTTGAGCTCGAAATCGAAAGAGGAGCAGTCGAAGGGCAAACTGGCCCCGGTTTGTTTTTCGATAAAAAAGCCAAAAGACTCCGAGCCTGTTATTGAAAAAAGTGCATTGCCAGTGGAAGAGAGTTCGGACGAAGAGGGAAACGAGGACAGGGAAAAAGATGCCGAGGAAGAAAAGGAGAAGGAAGGAAAAGAAGAAGTCGTTACCATTGATTTAGCCGCTATTGAGGAAAAGGAGGAAAAAAACAAAAAGATTTTAGGTGAGTGTCGATTCTTTTAATATGCCTCATTTTTAGAGCCATCTCGGTCAGTAGTTAGCGTCAGCATAACTGGACTAAGCACTTGGTCCCGCCAATCTTTATTCTCAAACTGTAGTTCTCTGCTTCCCTACAGTGAGAAGTTTGTAGTGAGGTTTTCACTCATCGCAGACGATGCACTTTTTATGTGATCCTCTCCTCAGGGGCCTCTTAAAATATTATCTGATTGGTTTTAAAGGCGAAGAAGCCATCACTCACAGCTGAGCACCACAGCAATTGAAAGTGGAAAACGAGTTATTGAGTAAAATTTCTTTTGCTTAGGCGGGTCCGGACGAGCCGATCGTACGTTTCACTGATGAAGAATCCTTTCCTCCCCAATGTCTTATTTGATTGCAGCCGATCGTTCTTAGACTGTTGAAATCCTGCTTTCCACTTCTTTCTTCATGATAATCCCGCTGTTTGTCATCACTCCTATTTTTAAAGCTGACTTACCAATTTGCTTTTAAAGGTGATCTCTTATTCAGGATTATTTCCACCCCTTCAGGTTTTGCACCACCGAACGCGTTTTTTATCATTCCTCACTGCTCAATTGTCCTTTTTTCAGCGGCCGAAAGGCTAAAGGACAAACTGACCGCAGCCGCCAGGGAAAAGGTAGCCATGGCGACCAGGGAAAAGCAGCTTCAGTTGGATAGGAAGCGCCGAGCCGCAGCCTTCCTCAAGACCATTCAGTCCGATGGGAAATCTGCGCCGGTGCAGGGACCTTCACTTCCAGAGGGTGCGGACAGGGAGGCGGAGGGTGGAAGCGACCCCCACAGTCTGTCCGATGCACTCGACGAGCAGACAGGGGCGGAGAGCAGCGACAAGAGAAGAAGCGAAAAGAGTTCGAGGCAAAAGTCGTGCAGGCACGCGGAAGAGAAGAGCGAAAAAAGTCACCGAAGCTGGAATAGTCAAGTCCGACACAAGGATCGGGAGAAGGGGAGGTCGAAAGCTGAAAAGGGGGAAAGTGTGATTTCGGACGGTGAGAGAGTGAAAGAAATGAATGGTAGGGTTATGGAATCGTCGTCAAGCAGCGATGAGGACGAGAAAAGAAGGGGACCTAGCGCGAAAAAGAAAAGGAGAGTGAAAGAAAGTTATCGGAAAGACAAACGCGACGGGAGTAAAAGTTTTAGAAATTCCGAGAAAAGGCACAAAAAGAAAAAGCATAAAAAGGACGGGGAATTAGATAAAATCAATAGGAAGCACTCAAAATTAAAAAGGGAGAAAAGGAGTAGGAAAAATGAAGATAGTAGAAGTGTAAAATGCAAAAGAATTAGAAGAGACTCATCAAGCAGCAGCAGCAGCAGCAGTGATCAAAATTCCTAAATTAAATTTGTCAAAAAAAGGATTTCAGTCTGTACTTTTTATTTCCAGATTCCATCAAAATGAAGCAATCAATTCTCTGATGCCTTTGTTATTGACATTATTTTTATTTAATTAAAAAAATATTTAAATTATTTTGCCTCAAACTTTACCACAAAGACTTTTACTAAGATACAGTAATAATATAATAAGGGACAAATTTTCATACAAAAGTTTGCCTGTTTTGCCCTCAAATTTGGTACATATTCTTAGTCTCATTGTGATTTCCGTTTATATTTTATTTAAAATTCCCTCCGATTGAATATCTGCTATCGTTATTAACCCGTTTTTCCATACTCTTAAGGAATTTATTTGATAAATGAATCGCTTCGGGCAAGTTTTTGTGTCCTTGCCTTATGTACTAATCCATGGCGGTCATTTCGAAATTATAACCTCAAGTCATTAACAAAAATTATACTTGAGCTCGTTCTGATCGCGAGGACAGAAAAAATGTAGTCGACTGACTTGATTCAATGAAAAATCATATTTTCAAAGAGAAAAATCCCACATGGCGAAAATCAGCTGTTGCCTTCTGCGATTTGATTGGTGAGAAAGTTTTCCCCTCAGGGCGCATGTTCACTCGGTAGTAAACAATTTCCTTAATTCACTGTAGTTTGAACCGTTCATCGTTTGTGGGAGCTGCTCTTGTTTTTGTTTATTTTTAATTTAGTATTTGACAGGATTTTAATAATGGATAACAGGAAATTCAAGAACCCGTTCAGCAGGCCGTGGATGTCAGAAACGGGGGCTGCAGCTCCCGCAGGATCAGCCAAAGGATTAAAGGGGATAATCGCAGGTAACTAACTTAATCTTATTCATAAGCATGTTATCTCCTCGGATATCCTTGAATTTCTAAGGACTGCAGCCTTGATCCCTTCATTATGTATGTGATTTCATAAATTTTACTCTTATGCGTTATTATTCAACCCAAATGAAGGCCCATTCTAAAACTAACCTAACTTTTTTATAACTTTTCATTCTAAACTGTTAAATTTTAATTCTTGTAAGAATAAAGGTTTTTCAGACTTATTGTCTGGTTTTTGAGATGTTGTACATAAGAGTTGCATGTGGAACTATTGTTTGGTTTGGAGAATCTCTTTGTAAATAACTGATAATAATTTTTAAAATACTGCTCCAAGTGTGAGTTCTTAAGAAATCATGAGAGTTAAATTCTATGAGTGTTATGTACTTGTTCACAGCCATGTTCATAATATAAGTGTAAGATAGCCATGCCATTTCATTGGCTGAATCAATCAGGTTTGGGAAAGAAAGAAAGGTAGGCCAATATTATTTTACAAATTTCACAATAAAATGCATTAGAGTGGGTTCATTGCTGTTAGACCAATTACAATAAAAGAAATACAAGTTTGGAGTTGGGGAAAGTTTATTGTATTTGGCCTTCCATTGATCATTTTATTTTCAGTCCATTACTCTTTTAGTTTCTCATTGTACTTCTCATCTTTTCACAGCAAACCTTTTTTTTAAAATCCTCTTCTATATATATCTTATATAAATGTGATTTTTGTGTAGTATTTTTAAATAATACTATTTATCAAAAATATTTGGGTGCTGTTTAACACCAACAAGTCTAATATCACATCTTTTACATAACAGTCTGTGAAGATTACTGAAGTAAAAAAAAAAACAGTAGTTTTTACAGATTACAATAAGTGTGAGTTTTTTTGTTTGAATATTAATCTATTGACCTTTGCACACTCTGCCATTTTAATTTTCATTCAGCAATATTAACACTAAATCTTAAAATCAATTCAATGCAGTTGACATTTTGTAAGACTTATAAACTGCATTCTGTGCACATTTATGAATTTAATTTGAAATTGCTAACAGTGGTTATCAGAATACTGCTGCATTATCAGTAAGTTTAAATTTATTAACATGCATGGATGAATTAAAACAGTTAACAGTCAGTTTTTCATTTTTATTCTTTCTGTCATAGAAAGTGTAAAACTCATTGTACTTATTTGTAAAATATTCTGTTTAATTATGACTGAGTGATAGATTTTATTTAGCAATTTTTACATTTTAAAAAAATATATGTTTGGTTTAATTTATTTAGAGGTTAATTTCAAACAAATTTAGTGCTTTAAAAATATTCATTTTGAATTTGATTGGAACAGCAAAATGGGGAGTTTAAGTATTAATAGGTGACTTTATTTTAAGGTGGTATTACTGGAGGAATAGAAATATGCATAACATATCCAACAGAGTATGTGAAGACTCAGCTTCAGCTGGATGAAAAGGGATCTAAAACTTCTGGTTCAAAGCAGTACAATGGAGTGTTTGATTGTGTTAAAAAAACTGTTCAGACAAAAGGTTTCTTCGGATTGTACAGAGGCCTAAGTATTCTCCTCTATGGGAGCATCCCAAAAAGTGCAGTGAGATTTGGATCATTTGAAACATTGAAGAAACAATTTGTTGATGAGAATGGGAACTTATCACACCACAGGTCATTCCTTTGTGGGTTTGGAGCCGGAGTTGGTGAGGCCATATTTGCAGTCACACCCATGGAAACGATTAAAGTGAAATTTATTAACGATCAGAGAAGTCCTGTACCTAAATTCAAAGGGTTTTTTCATGGAGTCACCTTAATAATAAAGGAAGAAGGTAAGTTTTATGTGGATTTATTCTCAGTTGGGTGATGACAAGTTCAGTGAAAGCTCATATCTGAAAATAAAGCCATAGAAAAGTTGTTTTGATTTCATTTTAAGGTTTCAGAGGAGTTTACCAAGGACTGACGCCGACCATATTGAAGCAAGGATCCAATCAAGCAATCAGATTTTTCGTAGTGGAAACTTGCAAAGATTACTACAGGAAAGGCGATCCCAACGTCCGCGTACCCAAATACTGGGTCGGAGCTTTCGGATTCCTGGCGGGGGCCGCCAGTGTTTTCGGCAACACCCCTCTCGATGTCGTCAAAACGAGAATGCAGGGCCTCGAGGCATCCAGATACAAGGGCACGATTGATTGCTTCGTCAAAATCTGGAACAACGAAGGCTTTTTCGCGTAAGCACTCCCCTCTCTCAGCAGCACTGATCTCGAAAGATAACTTTCCGTCTCCTTCGAACAGGTTTTACAAGGGCACGGTGCCCCGTCTGAGCAGAGTGTGCCTCGACGTGGGAATAACCTTCGTCATATACGAGACGGTCATGGAATACTTCAACAAGATCTGGCCGTAGGAAAGAACCGAAATGCAGGACAATGGAGGAAAAGAATTGAGAATGTGGTTGTGAATGCGATAGGAGCGCTAATATTCTTTGATGGGACTGTAGTACAAGTAGTCGTAAAAGGAAAATTAGGTTAAGGGAACGATGCGGAGCAGACCGCGTCGGAGTTGGGGATGCCATGAATTCTTAAGAAAATCGATTTGCTTTTATCAAAGGAGGGATTATTATTGTTTTAATTCAATGACTGACAAAAAAAAATTGATATTATAATCTATTTTTGTTATCGTATATCAAACGCGATGAGAACGGTTTTCGTTCGAATAGTTTACTCTTAACTCGTTGACGGCCAAATGTGTTTTTTACTCACTTTGTGGGAGGGTAAAACGATTGCATTTTATACTAAGAATCGAATTAATGTATGGTTGCGACCATATCATGGAATTGTACTTTCACTGCATAATTTTTGAGAAAATTTTTATTAAAAAAGAGTGAAAGTGCATTTTAAGCCATTTAAAAAAAGATGTATATTACACCTTTAATTGCATTTACTGGAGATTGGCATTTAATTGCATTATTTTGTGACGATTGTCACTTGTCAAAATAATATATTATTCGGTTGGCGTTTTAATTTAATCATTTACTTGAGAAACTATAACGGTCAAAATTAGATAAACTGGCATTATTATCGATCAATTGTTGAGCCAAAGTTAACTGAAATATCGAATCAATGAAAATGCAAAAACTTGAGGACCATTTGTAAACGGCGGTGCTTATGAATATTTGTATAATTTTAATTGCTGTCATCGTCGAAAAGATGATTTCAGTTTCTGATTAGTTAAGGTTAGTTTCTTAAGTTGCGCTAAGACTACGATGTTTAGCTTTTTTCTGTGCAATGTCGGCTTTGTTTTTGCATAATGAAAAAATATACTTAAACTCAGTTAAGCGAGTGACAAATAATTATGCATTTTTTATTGTGAAAGCAAAGTTAAATGTTTCAATGGGGTAATTAGACTCGGAAATAATTAAGCAGTTTGTCCATTTCCAATTCCCTCAATGGAGAACATATTGAGAAATTTTTTGCTGGATAAAATTACAACTGTAAGCAGGAAATGTTTTACTCGACTTAAAAGAACCCCGAAAAAATAATTTAATATTTTCCTTCCTGCCTTTTAATTAAATTGAACACCTTTTTGCTCTTCCCGTTTTGATTATTTAACTTTTTTCATAACGAACGAAACAATCGTTCACTTTTGAAAATGTAAAATTACCCCCAAATTCTTTGAAACACACTTTATTTGTGCAGTACTAAACTCACTATTTCTCATTATGTTCTTCAGGGAGATGAGCAAAAACAAATGTGTGCGATTAAATTTTTTTTGAATGCATTATTTTCAGCAATTTTAACATTCCTCTTCTGCAATTTTTAATGTCTATTAATATTTTAAGGATTATTTTTATAGATTAATTTTGTAAAAGCCAATTCTCAAATCCATACGTACATAAAGTTTCACTGCTCTCGTCTGTTCATAAAAAGGTGTAATTACATTTTCCTTAGGAATTTTATTTTAAGAGATAGACTGCGTGAAAGATTAAAATTAAAAAAAATGGATTTACAAGTATTTATTTTGTAATACTAATAAAAGCAAATTTATTTTTATATTTTGTTAAGTTTGAAAGATGTGCTCACTGTTTTATTTAAACTGTTATGGGAAATAAAGGGGGATAAATGTTTGGATTTTCTTTTGTATTTTTCCTGATTTTCCAGTAATTGGATTGACAACTTGAAAAGAAGGGAATATTCTCTGGTCAGTGAAAGTGTCCTCCAATGTCCAAAAAGTTCACTCCGGGCTTCAACCAAAGGTTCGGTGTGTCGATTAATTATAATTCGGTTAAGTCCCGGTTTGTAACTAATTAAGGCCATTCACAAATACTAACGAAGGCCTCGAAGCTTATTCCGCTTTCGTAAAAGCTCATCCGTTTCATTTAATTCATTTTTAACGGATAATCACCAATAAACGACCTGCGCGTTACCCCCAAAATAAAGATAATTCCATCTGAATGAAAGTTGCTATTTTTGGGCGTAGAGATAACAAAGGGAGCAGTAAAATATGAAAAAATATTAAAAGTGTTTAAAAGAAATGGAAAAAAAAGAATCGATAAGTGCAAAAGATTAGCTGGAGGAGGAAATGAGGCGAGTACAATAGAATCTGGTACAAAAGGAGTACAAATGCAGTGCAATGAAATAGGGATGAAATATTTAGGCGTTGGAAAACTATTAGGGGTGAAAATTTTCTAGGAGGAAAACTTCTTTTCTCTACTTTCTTTTGGGGAAAAAGAGGTTTTTTGTTGAGCAATTAGCCGGTTTTTTTATGGTTGCATCACCAATTGTATTTTCTTGTTTCCTCTACTTTTCCTTCTTTTTCTTAAAATCTTCTGGTGCTTCTGCTCCTGAAACCTTGAGCTGTCCTCGAGGCTACACCTAAACATCTCCACCTCAGCACTCCTCCCAACAGCGAACGGAGTGCACATGCGCCCTCTGCTTCTTTCCCTCCATCATCCGTTCTTTAGTCGCAACTTCACCACCCGCCTCGATGTTTCAGTCGCTTCTACGGTTTCTCCTGCCACTTGGCCGCGATTCGGTGCTCACGTTGGGGCCCACCTGACCTGATCAAGGTAGGCCCAGGCCCAGTTGTCGTTTCGCCCGGTTGGCTCGGGGAATCGTAAGCGGAAAGTGATTTCGGTCGAACTGAGAGAGTCAAAAGCAAAGCGGAAACAAAGGGAAGGTAAGCGCGAAGCTGAGTTAATTGATAACCGCCGCTGATTTGAGTTAATTAAAATTAGAGTTTCCACTTTGTTCTCATTGAAAATTAAGGAGAACAATAAATAAATGCAAAGGCGTGAGAAAAGCGAAGAGTGACTCGGCCGGCTTTGTTCATGAAACGTGATTTTTAGGAATTCTTTTCGTGTGGGACGGGGAACTTTCGCTTGAGGGGATGCTCTTTTATTTGGATTTGATTTTTCTTTCTCGATTTAAAATAGAAATATTTAATTAAGACCGCTCCCCGTCGAGAGGGAAACCGAGTGCCGGTTCTTTTGTTCGGCCATTTTGTTTGAAAGATTTATTAGCGCGGTTTACGAATGAAAAGAAAGGCGCCAAGAAAGGGAGATTTCATCCCCCTCGAGATGAGGGGGGAAATTATGAGGGCTTTCATTCAAGAAAATCGCCTTTGTTGTCGGCGGTTGAAGCGATGTCCGAGCGATTTTTCCTGGAATTGACTCAATCAAAGCCCACAGTCAAAAGAGAAACCAAGAAATAATTTCCAATCTCTTCAAACAACCCCCTCGACCTTCTCACATTTAAAAAATTCAACTCTTTAATCCCGGGGCTGTCGAATGTCCCCTCTCAGGAGATCTCAAACCAAAATTAATTATTTAAGCATGTAAGTAAATAAACACGGTTTCGGGAGGGTATTTTTTACATCCCTTTTGCACACATTTCACCAACAGATTTCGTGCCAAAGATGAGGGCTGCCCACGTATAACTTCAATCTCAACTGACAGCCAAATCACTGAGCAGTAGTAAAAACTTTTTAATGAATTTTATTTCGTAAAAGCTTCTTTCAGCAGCCGATATTGTGAGCAGTATTTTAAACGTGATTGCGAGGTTTTGTGAGTGAGAGTTAATTTTGTAATCAAACGCACAACCGTTTCAAATAAGATTTAAAGTCTGGAACGAATAGTATGCGCTTTTTTCCTTTGTTCTTTCCACTTTTAAAATTGTCCTTCCTTGAAATGGGTCCCGTATAATGTTTCTAAAAATAACTAAATTCCGTAAAAGTGGATTTTTTGATGAATTAACTGCAGTCTCCATTCGTTTTTAATTAAATTAGTATACTCAAAAGCTCAAAAATTAGGAAATGAAACGCATTTATTAATAAAATATATTGAAATGCAAAGAGGTAATCATTTAAAAAGCTGTATATTAAAATTTGTTATCAGTTTTGCTGTTTTCTTTAATGTAAAATCATATTAAATGTGCCAAATGCTCGATGATACTCTATGGTCATTGCATCCTATGGTTTCTTTGTTTCAAAGGAATGCTTGCTTTGTCTATTTCCAGCCGCTTCCGCCATATTTGTGTGAAGGTTCAATTAATTGTGTGCATGTTTCCGCAATAATTCGGTCAGAGCGACTTGTTTTTCGAATGGTTCGAAATATCGAGCAGAAATTGGGATTTTCGCCCACGGAATAAGGAATCGCTCCCGATTAATTCAGCGCGTGTTTTATGTCCCGAAGAAAAGGAATTTAATAAAATTCGGCGAGTGAGCGTCGTCCTCTGTCAAATACTAAGTTTTTTTATTGAAAAATAAGATTAAGGAAAAAGAACATAAACGCCAGCCGCGGGGTTCCTCCATTCCAATCTTCTGCTTCTCACATGCAGCAGGTTCAAAGCCTCCCCCTCCCCTCCCCTCCCCGCCACCTCCCCCCCTCAAATACCAATACTTTTCCCCCCTAAAGCTCGTCCCATGGAGAGAGAGAGAGCAGCATTTATTAACTAAATATTTTTATTATATTATTATAAATATTTCAATGCGCCTGTATTGAATATTTCACAATAAAAGTATGGGAAATTTCTTCAATAATCTTTTCGTCTATGGCATTGTTTGTACAATGTTCATTCAACGATATTCTTTCGTTATACTTCCGTTTTGTCTTCCTTTTTTTTAAAAATGTTTTCCTGTTTCTTTGGTTTGTTTAAGAATCTGTTAAGCGTTTTCAGGCATCAGTGTTATTTATAAATAATGCAGAAAATAATTTTTATTATATTATTTCTTTCAAAACTTCCATCTTTTAATGGCGCTGTTACTTCACACTCTTATATTTATTTCTCATCGATGTTTTATTATTTAATTATAATATTTTTAATAATATCTGAATTTTTTTTGTGGTATCTTCGGCTCATTACTTTTTTCAGTTGTTTCTATTTTGTTTTTTTTTTCGGATGTTCCACTTATTGTATTCTTTTTCCCATTCTTCTTTTTCTTCACATTGTTGTCAAGCTTCGCTTTTATAAGTTACGGTTGAAGGTGAAAAGTTTCTAAATCCTAGATTTTTGTTTATCTTTTTATTATCAGTATTTGCCCTCCTGTCTATCTATCTCTGTCTGTAAATCTCTTAGAAATATTTTTCTTTCAAAGTTTTTCCTTCCGTTCTGTTTTGTCTTTATCTGTTCTATTTCTTTTTATTTTCATTTCATTTGTTAAAATGTTGATCGCACTGTGACAGCTAATTTTCGAAGCTAAACCGAAGGCGATTCTTTTCTCTTGGAAAGGACAGTTTGTCACTCTGGTGCACCGCACACCACCAGAAAAGGAGTGAAAAGAGGAAGCCCAGTTCGGGGGTTAAAGGTCAGTGCTTCCTGTAGAGAGAATGCGATGCTCAGATTTAATCCCTTTACTTTTGAAAAAGGTTCCGTATGGGAATCAAACGAACAAGCTTTTTTCTTTTTCCTCCCTCTCTCATCCGGATTTAACCAAATTAAAAAGCTCTTGGGGGGTTGGAAAATCCTCTTCGCCCCACATTTCGAATCCTCGTCAGTCCACTACAGATCTCCGTCGCCCTGTATCATCGATGTCCATTTTTAGGTCAAAAGGGGACGTCTCCAAGAAAAGAAAAACACTTTATAAAAAGAAACAGTATTGAACAAACGCACGTAATTAAAACTCTAATTTTGATACTGTTTGGTAAAAATGATTTTATTAGTATAAATACTAAGTAATTAAATTTCCAGTTGTATTTCTTCTAATGCTCTTACTATTAAATGGGACTTTCATTTGCTCCAATTAAAAATATTCCTTCGACGGGAAACGCAAATTTTACTGCTTAAAAAAACCTTTTAAGAGAATTTCTTTTGCTTTAAAATCTCAAACCCGTCTGTCGCCATTCGTCGATCGTATGTTCTTTTGTGGATTGTATTTGTGAACTGTCATTCGGAGGCGTTGAAGATATGATGTCATTAAATTAAATAAAAATTTAAGAACATTATGAGACAAATAAGGGTTTGCATAACCGACAAACACATTCACAAAGAAAAAATAATAAAAATTTTCATGTATCGTTTCATCCCCTAAAATTCATAACCTTCGTGTTAACCGAATAATATGTTTCCAATTATTGGTTATCGTTAATAAAATTACAGAAAGTTAAAACAGATTATAGTCATTAGGGGATGAAAATATAGGAAAATCGAAAGATCAGTTTATTAAGGGAATCGGGTTTTAAAAATGGGGGCGGTTTCTTATATCACATTTTAAAAAAAGAAGCGAGGGCGGGGGTGGTTTTGGAGGGGCTGTCATTAAGGGAGGGGAATACAGTTTATGCTCTATTTGAAGATCTGAGGGTGGGGAGAGAAATGTGGGAGGGTGTGAAGGGGCGAGAAATCGACGAAGGGTTGAATTGCTGTTAAAAACTGAGATGAAATTTGAGGAGTTACAAATAAAATGAAGTTCGGAGCAAAGACATAAAGAGGTGGTCGAAGTGTCATGAAAAATTCACCCCCATTTTTTTTTTTATAAACCATTCGAACAGCCGAAGGCGCTAAAAGCATTTTCAGTATTAGAGGAAATTGTGTTACCATAAAAAAAAAAGATTAATTATTTAAAAAAATTTTTCTTCATCCCAGTTTCAACAATTTTAAATTTATTCAAAAGGAAAACATTTTTTTCAAAGCATGATGTCGAATAAATTATAATTGCTAAAGATCTCATGCGGCTTATAAGAGGTTTTCCTTTCGCTCAAAGAATAATTGTTTTCTCTTTTCCCGAACGCCATCTTAGTTGTGAAAGCATTTCCTCGGGAAAACACTTGCTCAGCTGTGAAAAAAGAAAAGCAGGACAACTCGACGAGAGGACGTGTTTGAGGTGAGGCTGTGGGGGTGCAAATAGAATTAGGGTGAGAGAGGGTCGAAATTATAATTCTTTGGACGAGGGACTTTGAAGTCTGAGAGAGACAAAGTCAAGTCAAGGTTATTCGGGGGGGTGGTTTCTTGTTTTATTCATGAATCTCCCTGTAAAAAGTAATTCCATAATTTTACTAGACCTCAAGTTTTTAACTGAATTTTCACATCTCACGTTGTCAACAGTCTAACCCCCCCCCCCCCCCAAAAAAAAAATGGCGGTTTATATTTTTCCGTGTCGGGAGAAACTTTTTTAAAATCCTGACAAAGTGTTTGTTCCGCTCCGTGAGTGTGAAGTATTTATAATAGTTAAACTCCGGCAGTTTTCCCAAATTGTGTTGATACAAAATGAAAAAAGTATTTCCTGAAGTTGACCAGAATTTGAGTGAAAAGAAACTCCACTCAGTGAAATAGTCGTCTTATTATTTTTTCATATCTAATTTCCGGTTCATTCAGCGACATCAGCAACATCTGACAGAGCTTAAAGAGAAAGCTGATCTGTACGTATTCTCGATCTCGTTCGTAATCTTTGTACTGCTCTTGGGGATGCAAGGAGCGTTTTACAGGATTCAGAAGGTTGTCAGGAAAATGATTTTCATTAAGGAGTAACAGAGAGGAAGGAACGGAATGGCGTCGGAAACGTTTAGAAAATGGGTTGTGGAGCTTTTGGTGTTTCTCCGTTTGAATGGGTCACCGAGGAAAAGGGGGGATGCAGAAGAGGGGAGGTTTTCATCCAAATAACATGACTGAACTTATTGGAAAGAATTCCTGGATTTGGCTTTCTGCTGGTGACAGTTTCTTCAAGGACATTTTCACTCCCTCACCTGTTTTTCACTCCCTCTCTTTGCTCTCTCTCAGAATTCATTAATTCCTCTTACCTCCCTTAAATTACTTCTTTCGTCAAATGCGCATTTTGAAGTCATTTTCAGTAAGGAAAAGTCAGTTGCGTAAGGACGGAGTAATTTAATCACTTCCGGATGACAGTTTTGTCATATTCTTCATCCAACGCCCAATTCTGTTCACTGCTTGTCTTCTTTTCTCCTCTCGCTTTTTGGTAAAACTGAAACAACCCACAAAAAGACCTAAAGTGAAACATTGATTCACAAGATGGCCTAATTCTAAATGTCGAACTGTTTTTTTTTTTGGGAAGGGTTGTATGACCTCAGAAATCGACTTTTCTGGAAACGGCTGGCCCATGTGAGAATTGATTGACCCACTGACTAATGGCCCTCATTTTTTGAACAAGCTCAACAGAAACTGTGTAAAAAATAGATTTGGCGTTTTGCAGTCGGCCCTTTAAAAATGAATGCGGCGACGATAATCACGCCAAATTCCATGTCTGCTTACGAATGGATGTAATGAAGATGCCCTCTCTCCCTCCCCTGCACTCGCTTTTGCTTTCTCCGATTGAATTTGCCCCTCCTGCCCTTCAAAAATTCAACGAAATTCCTCTCGAAAATCAATTAAAATTTTTTTACTATCGACTAAAAACATGCAAACCGCAAAGCGCTAAAAATTTTCTATATTAAGAAACTCTCCATTCGTTACTCAACACTTTTATTGTCCGATATTGAGAAAACTCGCAAAAACAATATAGTGACAGAATCATTAAATAAAATTAATAATAATATAATATATTGAATCTCCATTGGGCCCGCAGGCATTGGAGGTGTTCTCTTACCAATACAAATAATCAATAATTACAATATGATTTTAATAAAGTATGGTTGAGGCAGAGTAACTTTGCTCTCAGAATAATTATGAATAGTAATATGCGACGAATAAGAATATACTATACGCAACAAAACAATATAAAATAAAATTAGGCATTTTACAAAAATAAAATCGTGTAAAAATAAAAAATAAAATTGGGTGTTCTGCAAGGATAAAAACGTATCAAAATAAAATTTAAAAAAGGTAAATACATTATTTGACATTTAACATTCAGAAGTAAATTAATAGAATAACATTTAATGGGGATTTGTTTATAACATAAAAGTACGCATAATAATAAATCAAACCTGTTTTTAGTAATACAACAAACTGTATAATTAATGGACACTAAAATAAAAGATAATAAAATAAAACATAGTCATATATCAAACAATGAATAATAAATAATAAATAAAAAATAATAAAATAGAATAATAACATCGCGGATACAAATGAGACAACCGTCATGTATAAATTCAAAAGGCATACGAAAAACCTAAAAAATAAAAACAAGTGTATTCTTCCCATAATAAAAAAACAAACAATAAAATATGAAAGAGCATCAATATTGAACGAAATAAAGATAGCGGAAGGAAAACAAGAAAAGGTTGGCGAAATTAAAAAAATACATAAGAAGAGAATTATTAACGCTCTGCAAAACCGCAGCTCTCGAAAACCGTTAACGACCGGACCGTTCGTGAATTCATATAATTCCCACAGCCTTTTTGAAAAATTACTTCAATTTTTCACGATAGGGTTAACTTCAATTAATCAACTATTTCGAATGAACTACTTATTCTAATTATCTTTTTTATTCTAATGAAAACCAAGTAAAATTTATTTGCAATTATCACACGATAAACGAACATAAATAATAAACTGATGATGTTTTTAGAGCATTTTGTTTTATCAAGATGGCTGCGACAGCTTAACTTCATTTAAATGCCCACGCTCATGTAAAAGTTTATACTCTAATTCCACATTTTAAAATTATTTAATGAAAATATATGCATCTCACCGGCTAAAGCAAGCGAGAAGGAAAAAATCCTGATTTATTTCCTGAAGTCCGTCAGAAGTCAAAAGCCATGATTAATGAGTCTCGGCGTGGAGACTTCTATTACGTATTTTGAGTCACTGGACCGGAAGTTGCATATCCTCTCCCTTTCTCCTCGTCATCTCCGCCCTCTTCTTCACCTCCTAATTAGTATAAAACTTTTCTTCTAACCACGATCAGGATCGGAGAATTTCTGACCTGTTCGAAAGCAAATGGAAAGGAAGAAGATGAGAGGCGTCTCGGAAACCTTCAATTGTTCTCCTTAACCCGTTGTTTTCTTTATTGATAGGCTGAACGGGGAGCGAAGATGAAGTTGAGTGTTTCCGCTTTTCGTGCACAGGCGTCAGCTCAAAGAAAAATCTTGTCTTCCTACAAAAATCATCTCAATTATGGCGCGTGCACTTCTTTACCTGTTCTCGGAGGCTGCGCAGTAAGTTTCTTTTTGTCTTCCGCCCCGCTGAGGATGACCTGTGGCGGTTAATAGTGGTGCAAAACCTTTATTAGTTTTAATTTTGCTTTGTTTTAATATGTACACGTCTCAACCTTTTTTCCTCGCATTGACCAAATGCCATAGAGTTCACAAATCCGCTTCACATCATAACTGTCCTAACGTTTTTGGTCGCAGTGGAAGCAGAAACTTGGTTTTGGCGGCCATCTTAACTCTAGAAAACACAAAATGCATAACAATTCACTCATCCAATAGCTTTCCTTCAAAGCTATTTGTATTTAGTGCTTTTTTGTCTTTTTTTATACATTTATTTGTATATTTACAAAGTGCTTTTTTGTATTTTTTGTTAAAATTTACTTTGATTTGCTTGGCTTCGACTTCTCTTCGATTTTATTTCTGAAATTTCCACATCTTAAAATTTACCTTAAAAATAAAAATCCATTTCCTTAGTTTGCTTGTTCTTTTGCCTTTGTCTGGGAAAGCTAAATGTTTCGGTAACGCTTTATAAAGACCTTGTCTTCCCATTTGAATTCTTCTCCTGTGAGTGAGGGAGAAGAGGAAAAATCTAAAAGGCAGTCGTCTTTTTATATTTCGTTTTCTGCTGAAAATAATTCAATTATTATTCGAACTGATTTTTGACACGATTGAAAGGTTTTTGGCTGAGTTCCAGAGGGACAAGCTTCCGAAAGCAAAGATAGGCAGTGAAAACTTTTATCCGGACTAAATTAATTATCTAGAGAACTAATGAATTTATTATTTCATTCTGCTTCGTAATAGTGGGGAATGCAGGCGAACTTTTAATAGGTAAAGAAAATCATTTAATTATCGGTAGAATTTTAAGAAATGGTTTGAAATTATCTAAAATTCAACCGCGTATTAATATTCAACCATTAAAATGTTTTCATTTCCTATTATATTTCAACCCTTAAGATGTTTTCATCTCCTGATATGTTTTCAACCCTTAAGATGTTTCCATTCTCTATAATATTTCAGTCTAAATTTTCATTGTTAATTCTCTTTCAAAAACCCTTCGTCTATTATAGTATGTACTATATATATTTTTTTATATTATGTATATATGTTATGTGCTTTTTCTAAGCTTATACTATATTGGACCCTTTCTGCTTCCTGTGTTTATATCTATTATGTATGAGTTGCATATCTTCGTTCTTCGCTTTTCTGCTGCTAACCAACCCAGAATAATTCCAGGTGAAATTTTTCACCCCCAGAAACTCCTTCTTTTCACAGGTTAATCACTTTCATTTAATTCACCTCAACCCCCTTTCCTCCAGTCTATTTCTCACAAACATTCCCTTTCTACTTCGCCCCCTCGACCCCGGAAAACGTTTCCTTTCAAAGTGAAGGCATAATCTTGATTTGACGTTTTCCCAATTCTGTTCGGACTCCCACTTTCTTCTCTCCCGTTTTAATAAGTGGGACGTGTTTCCTTTTACTTCACAGAGAAACATTCGTTGCTGCAACCGGGACTTTGAATGCTCCCCGAATGCCCCTCCCCCTAATTTGCTCCCAAATTAACCCTTAACGGTCGTATAAATTTGGGGATGGGTATCGCACTGGTCGGAATTAATTTCCTTGGAAAGCGCAGGGATACATATACATAATATTCAGTAATATTTAGTCATATTTTAACAAGAGAGAATCTCTAATTACTGATAAATACAATTTATAATTATAAATGTGCTTATAATTACATTATCTCCAATCAATGGAGCATTGTATTAGTTGATGAAACGGTTTATTAGAAATTGAGGGAAAGTTTAAACTGATATAGGAATGCATACAGTATAGAGATTCGTATATATTCGTATAGTTCCTTGCTGTGGCGGCTGAGAGTACACATACGACCGCTAAGGGTTAATCCAATCAATAATACTTTGATTAGTTTAATGCATAAATTAGATGGGACAGTGATTAAATATACAGGTATCTTCAATTAAATATTTATACTGTTTGTGCGAGAAATAAAAGGATGATTCATGAAAATTATAAATGCAAATTTGCTCATACAAAGTGAGAGGGAGCAGTCATTTTGACCGGCGTCAACAACAGCTGCTCGGGGCAGCGAACGTCGGTGAGTGTGGGAGGAGAGGGGGTGGATGGCGGAGCCATTTTTCATCCCCCGTTGGAGAGTACATTAAAGGTTGACGTGCAGACGCCGCTTTCTGCCATCGGAGTTGGCCCGGCGAAGGAAAAATGAAGCTTCTTTGGAGGCAGATAAATGATGGATGGAAACGGGGCAAGATTTATTTGTTTTGTAACAAAGTACTATAATTGGTTGCGGGCTAAGAAAAATTGTTTGGGTGCGTTTGTGGGAGCGAGTGGGGGTGGAAAGGAAACGAAGACATTTATTGGCAACTCAGGAAAAGGTTTGCGTTTTCCGGGGTTCACTCCGAGGGGAGGTTTCTACCCCCGAATAATAATATCAGTTTCTGTGCAACAAAGTTTGTAAAAGATCAAAACCAATGGATAAAATTTAATCATCATTTTGCTTGTTTTTAACACTTTATAAAACTTTTTCAGTATTTTACTATGTGCTTTTGCCCCCCAAAAAGGTCCCATCGCCTCTCAGTCCCTCCCCTTTCTCCAATATTTTCACCGCCTTCGCCATTTAAATTTCTTTCATTTTACATTTTCCGCCTCGTTCACTTTCTTCTCTTTCCCTTCACTCTAACCGCATCTCATCCATCCCTAACTCTTTTCTCATCCCCTATGGAGTCATTTTGCATAGCTCTCACGCAGAATGCTCCTTCCTGCTCTTTGCTGCCGCGTAGAGTCGCTTATTTGCTCCAATTAATTTGCGATGACGACAGCAAAGCCCGATTTGGGCTTCAGACTAAATCAGGACAAATTCGGGGAAAAGTTTCACTCGAGCTAAAGAAATTTAAGGAGTAAAATGAAAACGTTTCCTTTTCCTTTCCGGATTTCTTCACCCGGAAATATAAATTTAGGTAAACATTTCAGTTTGGTTCGAAATGTGTTCGAAGTGAAACAAAATTGCTCTCTCACATCGTAGCATTTTTAAGTAGGTTTTTGAGGGTTGTGTGAAAATTGGGTTAATTTATGGAGAGGAATTGGGCCACTAATTGCGCCCGGTGAGTTCTAAAGGATATGGTTAAATTATGCTAATAACAAACAAAATTGAAAAGCTTTAAAAAAAATTATTCCTAAATCAGAAAATTTGAAAACAGCCATTTTAATTATTTAAGAATAAATTTTCGGTGCGCATGTTCGGTACAAAAACATTATTTTGTGTAAAATTCACGACAATTTTTTAATTACTTCCAGAAGGTTTTTGAATTTCCCTTGATCTTTCGCTCCTTTATTATTATCCGTTTTCTTTAATTATCTTCCACTTCTTATCAGTCTTTCATTCAGTACGGGTATCATACTTTGCCTTCTTTTTTTTTTCTATGAGTTTTTCTTTCATCTGTTTTAAATCTGAAGTCAGCTATCACTTTTCCTTCTGTTTCCTTCTCGCCATATTTGATTCCAGATTAATTTCCTCCTTTTCTTCTACCTTTAGTTCTTTTATTTTATCAATGTTTCTGCTGCTATTACAAAATTATAATCCCCTTTTCTTACTTCCCGCAGTGGTATAATTAACCCCTTTCGGTCGCTACCTTTTCTTACGTGATTCCCATTAGTTCTTAGCTAATTTCAGTTATTTTTAATTTTATTTATAATTCTTTCTCCGCAATATGCTCGTTCGTATAAGAGTTTTTTGCGTTATAATTTCCGTTATGAGTTCGTTAGAAATATATTTTTTGAAGTTATCTATAGGCTGTTGCACATTTTCAAACATTTGGCCATTGATATTTGTAAAAGGAATCCTACCAGGAGGGATTATATTATTTTATTATATATTTATTACATATTATATTATTTTCTTTATTCATTTTTGGGCTGAATATATTGAAAATTAATTACAAGAAACAGTGATATGACAGTGTCAGTTGTTCTGTTACTGATACTTAAACATTTTATAAAACGCGAATTTTGATAGGCTGTTGTCACCTCCCACGTGACATGCGATCGCAGCGCCAAAGTATTGTTGTCACGTGACTTACGACCGTTAAAGGTTAAATAAATACTTCATTTAAAACAAGTGAGAAGTCCCTCTGTATTACTCTGTGTGCTATTTTCACACTTTCGAGCAGCAGCCACTCATCAAAGTATAAGACAACACCTAACATTTTTTGCTTAAGGAATATAATTACGATAAGAAATCCTTTTTTTAAGTGAACCTGATCGAACCTTTCGGTTACTTCTGCTTCTTTGCACGAATGCTTCGAACTTCTTTTGAGTTGCGCGCGCATTTGATGAAGTATAACTGAGGCGGTTGGGGTGGACGGCGATCACGGAATGAGGAGACGATGTCCTGAGGGAAAGGGGAGACGGGGGAAGAAAGAAAGAGAGAGAGAGAGGAAAGAAGGGAGGAACATTACCGCAGACGAAGGGGCCGGAGGAGAGAGCAAATCTTGAGCGTTCCAGTGAGCTTTCAGTTGTTCGTGTCTTCTCGTGAAAATCAGACCTCGAAGCTCATGCGCACAATTTTTCAAATTCATCGAACCCATGTTAGGGATTTTGTTAATTCCGCTAATTTTTACGGACTTAAAATCTTATTTTCTTCTCTTCTTTGTCTTCTCCTTTGAATTGAATCTCTTCCGCCATTTTAATAGAGTCGCAACGCGGAGTTACACTTCTTTGACAATTATAACAGGGTGAGTGCCTTTGGTTTTCTTCTTTCCTTTCTTGTGCACAGGCGACCTGCCCTCGCAAAAAGCTCCACTTCCGCTTCTTTCCTTACAGGTCCCGCACCGTCCCCGAGGCAATAACCTCGTCCTTCCGAAAATGCGCTTCCCCGTCGAAGGAAAACCGAGCCGGAAGCCATTGACAAATGGATAAGCAGAAACCATTGTAGTGAGCTTCCGAAGAGGAGAAAACTCTCCGGGGAGGCCGATGACAAAGAGAAAGACGAGGAAAGAAGGGAGGCAAACTAAAACTTTTCTCTAGTGTGAGTCGCTTCACTTTTCTCAAGTTGTTGCCGTTTCGTGAGCGCTTTTCCCCCAAAACCCAACTCCGAAATGCGAACCTGAATATGTGCAGGGGTGGCCAAGGGATGCCCTCCCTCTCGGATTGCTAATCCTGACCTGCCACAACACATCTCGGCTTATCCGAATTCGTACAGTGTTAGAGCTGACAAGAAGGGAATCCAGGAGACAGGGAGGAGTGTCCTCCTGTGGTCGGAGGGCAGAAGAGGGTGTGGTTGTGTCCGTTGATGGTCCGATGAAAGGGAAGTGTTGTATGTTGGTTGTCGTTGGTCCTCTGCGGTCGTCGGGGAAGGGGTTGCGGTGGGGGGGAGTTTGGAGAAGGGGGGGGAAAGAGGAAATTAAAGAGCAAATGGAAAAGTTTTAATTAAGCTGTCCGCTGAAAAGAGAAGGACACCGAGAATCGATTAAGTGAAAAATTGATGAGAGTTTAAGGGAAGCGAGGGGGTTGAAGAAAAATAGAAAGTTGTTTTGCAAAAGAAAAGAGGAGAAGAGTCGAGGGGAGCGGAGGGGGAGAGGGAGTCACGTTATGTAAGTCGCAAAGTCCGCGTTACGTAACCTTTTTATTGATTTCCTCTTTTATGGTTTGACAGAGGATTTTCAGGCATTTAAAACCAGAGACGTCTCCAAGAAAATTATTCACAGTGAATGCGATTCAATCAAAATGGAGTCCTTTTCGTGGGTGAACACCGCTTGACAATGCGTCAATTCACTCAAAGCTTTTGTGTCCACTTATCGATACGAAGCTTTTTACATGTGAAGAACCTCCGGTACAAAGTTTGGGGCCCAAATGTCCAAACTCTTTCTCTCAGTTGTGTGGTTTTTTATAAAAAAAGGGAAATTTTTCACGGGAGAAAAATCTCTCCAAGATTCTTTGTGTGCTTTTCTAAAAGCTCGATTCCGCACCGATAGCACTCTTTTACTAATTAAGACTTCTTCAGACTACTCTGAAAGTAAACGGTTCTGTTTAAGAGCTCTTCGAGAACTGAATGATAGAAACTGTGGGGGCGAATCGAAAGGAGAGGAGACGAACCAACTCTTCTTGTCAGCAGTGCTGAATTTGTGAATTATCTGATTGTTTGACCCTGTGAAAAGGAATTGAAAAGCCGTGCGCTTTGTCCTGCAAACAGAGATTGCGGATGCTGACCGCGAGTTTATTTCCCTTCTGCACAACTTTTACTCCATTTTCGGCTTTTTACTACTCTTCGATGTCGAAAAGAGGGAATAATTCAGACTGAGGGAACTCCAGGCGATCGGTTCCCTAATTAGCTAATGACTGAACTCTCTCTCCTTATCTTCCTCTCGTTTGTTAATAATAATATGGTCTCACAAAGAATCACTCCGGCATATTTTTACGCCGGTCATAAAACCCATCCGGAAATTTCCGTTTTCTCTCAGTCACTGCGCCCATTTTCCAGCGTCACGCACTCTTCAAATCACAGATTTTGTTTACATACCAGGGAGTTCTACCCTCTCAGCGATTCGCCCTTTAATCCCTTTTCCCCCCGAAAAAAACCGAATGTTCTTTTTTTTATATTCGTCTGATTTACTTTGACACAACGATTGTTATACATTTTTATCTGCTTTCACTTTTTTATATAAACACCCATTTTTAATTTATCGCCATATTATTAATTTATTTCCATTTACAGTTAATTATAATAATTATAAACCTATCGCCATATATTATATTTTTTTCTCTGTATATTTAATCTGAAAATATTTAAATACAATTATAATATTAAGACTTCCACTCTATATTTGAAAGTCTGACGTTTTAGAAAAAATATTAATTTTTTAAAATTTTATTTTGGAAAGCAAACAAATTTTGGCCAAATATTTGTCCAATCAAATAATTATCATTCAAATAATATAATAATAATAATATATTAATAGTTGGCGTGCTCTCCTCCGGCTTTAAAATTCAAAAACACAGTACAATAAATTCAAAAACACATAAATTAGAAAATTATATTATTAATATTAGATATATTATTAATTTATTGATTTTTTATATACGTATATATTTAAATCATTGCGTTTTGTATATTTTTTTAACCCTTTGCGGTCGTATGTCTACTCTCAGCCACCACAGCAAGGAACTATACGAATATATACGAATCTTATACTGTATGCATTCCTATATCAGTTTAAACTTTTCCTTTACGTTCGCAGATACATTGTAGAATTCCAAAGAATATTTTCTAAATTGTATTTATAAGTAATTAGAGATTCTCTCTTGTTAAAATATGACTAAATATTACTGAATATTATGTATATGTATCCCTGCTCTTTCCAAAGAAATTAATTCCGACCAATAGATACCCATACACAAATTTTATACGACCTCAAAGGGTTAAACAAAAAGTCTGGCTTTGGTTCTGTGGTTGTTGAATGACCTACCCCGAAGCAAAATCCTCTTGGACACAGATTTATTATTCTCTTTCAGGCGGAAGAAAAGGTTCAAATGATGGTCGACAGCACAGCCATCGCTCCGGCAACCGCCACCAAGTCGCAACCCCATCCAGAAGCGCCTCAAGACGACACCAACGCCCTCAACATGAACAAACAGGAAGCATCCGCACGGGACAACACCGCTCTGCTGGAGAAAAACTCCGGAAGGACGCGGTCAGTTCAACCCCTAATTTACTTCCCTTAATTACGATCCACGTCGCACCTGCACCCCTCTCGGATCCTCCAACAAGTGAACAGTCTTACTCCCCTCCATCCCCTAATTTGTTCTCTGCAGTTGTTTTTGTTCTCGACGAGACAACAGCATTTTATTTTTAATTTAAAATATTTTAGTTTCAGCGACGGAGACAAAAGCATAAAATCCTGCGGTAGCAAAATAAAGTGTTTTCTCTCCAACGACACATTAAAGTCGGGTTATGGATTTTTTATGACCTTATCATTTAGTGGTGAATTTATTGGGGAACATAAAGTGTAATTATGAAAAGGATTCAAATTGGAAACGAAGGCGGCGGGGATTTTAGATTTTCTCGGGGTTTTCCCCAGGTTTTGTCAGATGAGCGGATGTCGGGAAAAGCAAAAAGTTACGGGAGGGAAGGAGTGAAAAATAGGTCGTGGCAAAGGTTAATTAGGAGTTATGATGAGAATGTTAATTCGCTAAGGGTGGCGATGGTCCTTTGAGTGCCGCCGATGAGAAAGGGGTTCCGTCACGTTTCCTCCCAAGAAATTGTGTCTCGTACGTGGCCACATTTAATCTTCTCGGGCCTCATTTCATGCAAAACCCATTGCATTTTTATTAGTGCTCTCACTGAGACATTTACAACTTAAATTTACAAATATATTTAAGAGTAAAATACAATAAATATTGATATATTAGTATTGATATTATTATGTTATTCTGCGTGGCTTCCTCGGGATTTACAATACAAAAACAGTACAAAGTGTATGAATACATGCAAATACAGTAACGCTTAAAAGTATTTTGACAATACAAAATTTATCTTTTTCACTCTTTAGAGTTACATAGTGAAATTTCATTACTTTGCTCTACAACAGTTATAACATTTATTAATTTAATTAAATTTTTTATTAATTATTTAATTTATTAGTTATTATTTTATTCATTATTTTATTATTATTTACTATTATTTATTATTGTTTTGATTAGCAACAAAAATGTTGTACATCAACTAAATTAAAATAATATAATTATTTAATTTAATTATTTTAATTAATTTTTAATTGATTTAATTAATAATTACATGACAGAAGACGCAAAGAGTTTATAATAATAGTAAAACTGAGTAAGAGTATTAATGTAATAGCAGAAGACTAAAAAAAATGTTATGTTTTGTTTATTATTAATAGTATCGATAACTAAATAATACATAATAAAATCTTATAGTAAAATAGTGTTGTGTAAATCTTATAGTATAGTGTTGAACATTGACCCACAGGTTGTTGATTGTGTATATCAGCATCAGTGTCTTCGAATCTTTGACAATCAGTGAATTTTCTCCCGCAGGACCAAGAGCAACCAAAGATGGATGAAACTGAGGACCACCGTTCAGCTATCGGGAGCAATAACGAGCACGAATCAAAAAGCGAAACCTCCCCTCAAAAGGGAAGATTCCTTCCTGAAGCGATTCTCCACTAGGCAAATACCGGAGACTCAGGTCTGGTTTGTCATCCCTCTGTCGCAGCAGCCCATTCTGCACCACCCGGCACTCACCACTCGATCTGCCTTTTCAGGAAACCATGGACACAGGAGACGAAACGGAAACCCACAACGGATCCCAGACTCAAAACGAAGTGAACAGGCGGCGAAGAAAGCGGAGAAAAGAAATGTCCAAAACGGTCGTGAACCCGGACGAAAACTTTTATTTTTACTGGCTCATGACTGTGACGGTTTGCGTTCTATACAATCTATGGACACTCATCGTCCGTCAGTGTTTTCCCGAGTTGCAGAAGGCCGCGAGTGCTTTTTGGTATTCCGGTGACGGATTCACCGACATTGTTTTCCTCTGTGATATCATGGTGCAGTTTAGAACCGGTTACTTAGAGCAGGGTTTAATGGTAAAAGAAGATATTACACCCCCACCGCCTTTCCTCCCCCAAGAACCTGCCCACGGTCCAGTCTTTACTCACCCCACCGATCACCTCACCCCCACGCTTCCTCTAGATGAGTGGGAAGGGGCACTGCAGTCTGTTCGAGTTAGGGTTAAGTGGGAATAGTTCGGAATTGTGGTATTGTTTATCTAAATTGGTTTTGTTTTTGTGCAGGTGTATAATTCAAGAAAACTGGCGAGTCATTATTTGAAATCGCGAGCTTTTATTCTCGACACGATGTCTCTGTTGCCGTTGGATTTTTTACAACTGAAAGTCGGCGTGAATCCGTTGCTGAGGTTCCCGCGGTTCTTGAAAGTGTACCGGGTGTACAACTACTATTACATGGTGGAATCTCGGACGGTGTACCCCAACCTGTGGAGGGTCGTCAACCTCATACACATACTGCTCATCCTCGCCCACTGGTTCGGCTGCTTCTACTACCTCCTCTCCGAGGCCGAGGGCTTCCAGGGGTACTGGGTGTACCCCCACCGCCCCGGGGACTACGCCACCCTCACCAGAAAGTACCTGGCGAGTCTCTACTGGTCCACCCTCACCCTCACCACCATCGGAGACCTCCCCACGCCGGAAACGAACGCAGAGTAAGTGCTTAGACCCTTTCACCTGATTCTTTATAATCGGGTCAGCAGGGCGGTGTAGTAATAGACAAGTTGTGGTTTTGGGGTGCCGAGTAGAAAGAAGAAAGGCGAAAGGAGGGAATGTGATTAGGCCCGGGGGAGGAAGAAAGCGGAAATGGGGTCTGCTCCAATGAATTATTCATGACACAGACTGACCCTATTAGCATCCGAAGAAAACTGGTTAACGAGGCGAAAGATATAAGAAGCTTTGCAACGGAAAACCGAAAAGTATGGCAAAGTTGAGAGAAGTTTTATCGGGGTGGTTAGGTAATGTCCTGGGCAGAGCGAAGGGTGGAGGGAGGGGGTAAGTAAGGCATGACCGTATGCATGCGGAAAGTGGTGGTGGCCATTGAAGTGAAGCTGGCTTAGTCTCGTAGAGGATTTTTAGTTGACGAGCGAATCTTCAGGAGAACTTTGTCCCGTGAAATGTTCGTCTTATAAAAAAAGTTATATTATTCACGGGAGGTAATCTCGGTACAGCTTTAAAGGGAATAAATTTTTCAGAAGTTCCATCAAAAGTTTAAAGTGGACAGCTTCGAGGCGTTACTTCTTAATCTTTTACTTTCATTCACTAAGTCCGTAAAATCTCGACCCTTTTCTTTCCAAGGAAAAAAAGTTTAATGGCAGTCATCATAATATTCAGGCTGAACTTTCAGGCAGTTTCAAATTTTCTTGATTTCCATGGTGATCTAATTTGAAATAAAATGATTCTGGTTTTTATATTTCTTCAGAATTAGTTTAGTATCGGCGTTTCAAAAACCACATAATATCATGAAACAATTGTAATTTCAGACCCATTTCTCCTGTAACTATTGTTTTTCAGCTTCTTCCGTCTATTTCAGAAGCCGAGGAACCTGTCATTAAATTTTATATAAGATTTTGATGTGCTCTACCTCAGAAAATCTTTCGTCTTATTCTGCCACCTGAACAACCCTTCGAGTCGTCCAAAGCTCTCCTGAATGACACATAATCACCCAGGCATTCTCTGCTGACGCCAACTTCACAAGCTTTCACTTCACACCACGTGAATGCACACACTCACCTTCACAGACCACAAAAGAACAAACCAACAACTAACGCCCCACATACCAATCGAAAAAACTGAACACAATTTCCAGCGAGAGTTGAAGGGGTGGAGGGAGAAGGGTGGGAAGGGGATGCATCTGCAGAGAAGGTTGCTATCGTAAAATGGTTAATTGAGTTGTTTAATGAGAGAGGAATTACCTTGGGAAAGAGCAGAGCCGACTAACGTGAGAAAAATTGTTTCGTTAAGGTCACGGGGTCGTAGCAAAGCGATGACTTCTTCAGGACAGTCAGAGGGCATCCCCAGGAGAGGACACAAATCTCGCCTCCTTCAATTTAATTCCAACTATGGGTTAGTAAATCCTTTTATTTATTAATTAGTTAATCTAAAAACTGTTTTCGCACCCCTCTTCCCGCCCTTCTTTTAGTCGAATATTCCTGCATTCGCATTCTGAAACTCCCTTAAGAAGAAATGACTGATTTCTCACCCTCATACCCGACCCTTCCTTAGCTATAACAAAATTCAGGGGCCCACAGACTTTCTCTTCTCGACGTCTTCACTCCAATTTACATTCACTCAAAGCCGAAAGGACATTTTATACCTCTCCTCTTCAGGTTAAGGCATTGCATGTCGGAAATACCGCTCACTGGCGATTCTCATCCATGTTGACAACACTCGAAATGTCTTTTCCGGAGCCTTCCACCCTCTTTGGTCAGTGGGAAGGAAGAAATGGGGGGCGTGGGGGCCGCTTTGCTACTCCATCTCTGATTCTTTTATTGTGAGGCTGTTCGAAAAAAGTCAGAGATTGTCATCGCTTTGCTACCTGCTTACGAGAAAGGCGTTGTTGAGTTTTCGAACAGCCTGGTTATTTACTCTATGCTTGTGCTTGCATTTGCCTTCTCTTCACTCTGTGGAAACGTCGAATGTTCTCGGGGCACTGTTCGAAAACTTCTTCGGGGCCGTTTTAGATTAGAACCTGCATGTCATTCTCCAGTTATTTTAATTTTAATTAATTTATGTATATTCTAATATTTTATGTTAATAAAAGAAATCATTTATTAAAGTGTTATTTATTAGGAAACAAAAAAATTACAAAATAATTAAAAATAAATAAGGACATGAAATTTCAAACGGTCATTTCTATGATTTTAAAATCTGTGCAGGAAATTTTCTCATCACTTTTTGACAAACTTTTGCCAGATAAGAGTTTAAAAAAGCGGTGTCAGCAAAGAGATTTACTGAAGTTCACCTCGTGAAATGCGTTTTCTCGAATTGAAATAAATGTCAACTCGATAACGCCAAATGTTAGTGTCCACTCCCTCTTTCACTTTGCTCCTATTGTGAAAGCTTAGCGATGTCGCACGTTAAGCTCTCTTCTTTTAATTCTTTCACTGCTGAAGGTGGGTTCATCCCCTTATCAATATCGGCTTATCTTAACCCCCACGCATGAACGCTCTTTCGATTCAGAAAGTCAGATTTTCATCCCCTGAAACCGCCGCATCCTAATATTTTCAGTATAAGAGTGATTATATGATATTATGTCTGAGACATTGGAACATTACGGGAAAGTGAATTTGACAGAACGGATTTACATTCGCGTGTCGATTCCAACGGGTTGTTTTTATTTTAGGTATCTTTTCACAATAATCAGCTACTTAATAGGTGTTTTCATCTTTGCAACGATCGTCGGCCAAGTGGGCAATGTGATAACAAATAGAAACGCCAACAGGCTGGAGTTTGAAAGACTGCTCGACGGCGCCAAAACCTACATGAGGCACCATAAGGTTCCCGGTGGGATGAAACGAAGAGTTCTTCGATGGTACGACTACTCCTGGTCCAGGTGAGTGTCACAATTTCCCTTTTAAACTAATTAAGTAAATGAACATCAACTAAACAATTGGATGTTTACTTTTTGTATTTTTTTAGAGGGCGGATCCAGGGAGGAGGCGATATAAATACTGCTTTGGGATTACTTCCGGATAAACTCAAGACTGAACTTGCATTACACGTCAATTTGAGTGTGCTCAAAAAGGTTTGTTGCTTTGCTACTCTAAAACCATTAATAACCCTTTGTCTGTTCTTATACTGTATACGAACCTTATACTGTATGCATTCCTACATCAGTTTAAACTTTTCCTCAATTTCTATTAAACCTTTTCATCAACTAATACAATGCTCCATCGATTGGAGATAACGAAGAGGTGTCGTCTTTTGAACATAACAAAATCGACAACGTTCCAAAGAATATTTTCTAAATTGTATTTATCAGTAATTAGAGATTCTCTTTTCTTAAAATATTACCAAATATTACTGAATATTATGTATATGTATCCCTGCTCTTTCCAAAGAAATTAGTTCCGACCAATAGATACCCATCCCCGAATTTTATACGACTTCAAAGGGTTAAAACTATTTTATTTTTAAATACGTTTCAAGTATTTCAAGCTGCGTATTTTGCTGAGAGTTTCTTGAGAGCTGCCAATAACCACCTTTTACCCGGTCTTTGAAGCTCTTCCCACACGTAATCATTTTCTTTGTATTTAATTAACATTTTCAATGCGAAAGACAAAACGAGCGGAGTAAAGCACAAAGCCCTGAAAAGCTCATTCATTTTTCAACTGCTCGTTGCCCATGGAACTTTTTCAATCCGATCCTTTAATAGAAAATTCATTATTTTAATAATAAATAGAGTTATTATTGTTCTCTTCTTAAATCCATAGAAATAAAATAACGTCGCTCAATTTGAAATGAAATAAAATTCCGCGGTTTGACAGTTAATGGGACAATTGCACGCTATGAGACTTTTTTTTGAAGTTTTTTAAAAACATATGCGGTTGTATTATTGATTTTTTACAATTGTATTTCACCCATGTTTCTTTATTTTGTGATAATATTTGCTTTTTTACTATTTACTCTCCTTTACTTTCACTTTCACGCTGTATTTGGTCCTTCCCTTCCGACTGTCCACAATTGAAGCATTATTTAATTTTACTTAAAGTTCACGTGGCCACACCCCTTTGGGTACACAACTTAATTAAGTTCTGGTTTCAGGTGACGATTTTCCAAGAATGCCAACCGGAGTTTCTTCACGATCTCGTGCTCAAAATGAAGGCTTACATATTCACCCCCGGAGATTTGATCTGCCGAAAGGGAGAAGTCGCCAGGGAAATGTTCATCATAGCTGACGGCATTTTGGACGTTATAAGGTAAACATCCTCCACCCCTTTGGCCTCGCAATGTAGCTGAAATTGTGAATTATCAGCGAGACAGGGAGGGTCCTGACCACGATGAAGGCTGGCGACTTCTTCGGGGAGATAGGCATCCTCAATCTGGATGGTCTGAACAAACGCACGGCCGACGTCCGATCCGTCGGTTACTCGGAACTGTTCAGTCTTTCCAGGCGAGTGTTGACAGTCGGTGAGTGGCTTTTCAAATGGTCATCATGGGTTAAAAGGGTTTTATTTCAGGGAGGACGTGTTGGCGGCCATGAAGGACTATCCCGAAGCTCAGGAGATTTTACAGAGTCTGGGACGGAAAAGACTGATGGAAGCGAAAAACGCTTCCAAAATGTACAAAGCACAAGGTAAGGGGACAATTTCTGACTTGGTGTGTTATTATTCACGTGAAATTGTGACTTTATAGCGAGACAAGCTAAGGACCACGACTCCTCTGGAGATAGCGACACGGCTGGCAAAAGAATCGTCGAGAAACTGCGTTCAGACGTGAAGGGGTTGAAGAAAGCACTTAGACGGAGCAGGAGAGGCACGACAGCGACGAGCAATGCGTCCATTTGCAGCGCAAAGAAGCACAGTATTTTAAGGAGAATGAGCCATGTTCAGAGTTCAGACGAATTCGAGCCCGCCGTCGAGGCTGAACAAAGCCCCATCGGAGCAGGTCTTCCTCTCCTGCAAAGGTGGGCCCCTCATATCTCAAATCGTAAAAACGCAGAGTTTTATTCACTTGGAATGATTTTCAGGTTGAAAATGCTCAAGGAAAAACAAGAAAGAGAAGCAGAGGAGATGAAAAGATTAACAGGAAGTCCGCAGCAGACGAAAGTCGAGAGGAGTGCTGTGGAACAGACGGGAACCGCCCTGGTTCTTAGACAGAAACTCAAATTGCTAAAGCAGAAGGAAATGAAGGAATCACTCATATCCGGTGAGTGAAATCGAAAATTGTGTACAGTTATACAGTAAGTCTTATAACGAAGTGAAAATGGTTCCAGGATTCGGACTGGTTCCTTCAACGGTGAAAACACAAGTGACGGGGATTCATTTAGAGAGATCCGCCGCGAGAATGACATCCTTTGCATCTCCCAAAGATCCCGAAGAAACTCCCGAGAGGAGAAAAAACCAAGAAAAAGGTCCGACCGAGCAGAAGGGAAAACTCGCCCAGGAAACCACCAAAATTCCTCTCAAGGAGAGGCTCAAACTCATTCATCTGAACCAACCGAAAGAGAGGAGTTCGTCCTCCCGAAGTGTCCACGAAGAGGGGGTGGACGACAGTTCTTCAAAAGCTCTCCTCGAGCCACAGTTGGAAAAGAACGAGACTGAAGAAGCGGGCAGCAGCGCGGGAAAATCATCGCTGCGGGTACCGGAAGTGGGAGTGATTAAGGATAACTGGGAACTTCTGAAGAAATCCTCAATTTCCTGTTCGGAATCGGTGCGAAATGCCACCGTTAAAGGCGAGAGAAAAGTTTCCAAGAAAGGGACTTATCTTTCGAAGAGCGACACCATTTTGGAAAGGCAAAAAACGATCCAAAAAGACGAGGATAAAAGATCGCGATCCATTTCTCCGTCGAAAGGTTCTCAGTCGAAGGAATCCGCGGGGGAGAGGAGAAGATCCAATTCTGTAGGACATTCTCCCAAATCAGAAGAAGACGAACACTACCTGAAACTTGGGGAGTTTCCCAACTCGTCCGCTTCGGAAAGGGGAAAAATCCGTGAAGGACTCAACTCCGACGAAAACAGTGGGAAGAAGATCAAAAAATACAATTCAATCAGCGACTTAAGTCCCGAATATTCCGGACTCCCGTTCGTTAAAAAGCTGAAAATTCTAAACGAGAGACAGAAACTAGAAGAGCTGGAAAAGGAGTTGGTCGTTCGAAGCATGAGTTTAGACGTTTCTGAGAAACCGAAGACCAAATGCGGAAATGTACTGGTCCGCAGTCAGTCGGAGGCAGCAGAGTACAGAAGTGGTACAGAAACCTACGGATATTACAGATCCGGACGCAGGTCAAGAGTTTTTCTCTATCGATAGGGAATCACTGTAGCAGTGAAAGAAAATTCAATTGTATCTATTTCAGGAATTTAATTGACGATGACAAGACGATTTCGAGGTGTTCGGAAGGAAGCATTGCATCTCCGGAGAGCAACGAAACGTTGGAAAGGAGGCGTCTGAAAAGCATTCTGAAGAAACTCTCCGCAGAGGAGAGCACAAGCGACGAAGACAAAGCTCTGAGGACACTGCAGAGGGGCTCTTCCTCGAGAAAAGGCGACAGTTCGGAATTGAGGAAACTGATGAGGGAACCGACATTAGAGGGATACGCGGCGAGGCATAGGAAACTGACTAAGAGTGTAACTTTCGACAGCGACACTCTGCCCAGTCCCCTGGATGGCCTTCTGGAACAACAAATGGACGAACCCAGCAGCAGAGGTACTGTTCAGCAATTCGTTCTTTGATGGACATTATTACATCTCCAGAAGAACTCTAATCTTGGAATTCATTAGTTACACAGTCTTCTGAAAAAATACAATGAGGAATCGCTCCCTTATATTATTCTCATCGGTAAATAATGGTTTCAACAGTAACGGTTCTCTTTCAGGTTATTCTCCTTCTAGTCCCACCGCGATCTTAACACTTCAGTTATCCAATCTAAGCATGATGCCGATTGCGAGGCCTAAAAATTCGACTCTGGTCGATGGACAAAGGGAAAAAGAACAAAACGTGAGCGGAGATTCTCAGGCAAAAGCGGAGGGAACGGTGCAAGAAGAAGTGCATGATCTGACGAAGCTACAGAACAGACAGAAACAGAACCTCTTATCGCCGTTCTCCGAATTTCCTCAGCAAAATGCAGCGTTGCTGACTTTTACTAAATCTCCGCAACAGCAGTTCTTCAGCGAAATCGAGGGAGAACTCGTGGAAATAATCAAACAACTTTTGGTGAGTTTCTCTTCTTTTAATTGTCGCGTTATATCGAACGGGGAAAATTCATTTAAACGACGTTCCTAAAAAACGTACAGATTGCTAATGCACATTGCAGGAGAAAGCTCATAGCAAATTTGAGGCACAGCTCAGAAGCCTTCGGGTAGAGGTGAAGAAAAGAGATGAGATAATCGTACATCTGCAGACAAAAATACAGGAACTGGAGGTGAGAAACCGTTCAACCCTTTATTAAGAACCACTTAAATTTTCTTCATAAATGTATTACTTTAGTCGCCATATTGATGATTAAAAAATATGAAAGAAAAATCAGAGTTTTAATTTATTGTAACTCTTTAACTTTTAGTTTTGAAGTGATAAATACTTTAATATAAAGGATTAAAATTCTCTTCCCCTAATCTGTGCAAAACAAACTATTTGTTGTTTTCAGAACCAAAACATCCAAAACGAAAACGGTGCCGAAATTGTTGAGAAAAGTGCAGAAAGCAGTACCTCCGACTCGGATTCTTCGGGTGTTCTATTCCCGGTAAGTTAAAACCACTTCCACTGTGGTTATACCGTAACATTGTGTTTTTCATTTTCCCCACAGAGAGGAGACTCCTGCGAAACAGTTTGGGACGCTTTCGACGAAGCCCTCTGTCGCGTTGGCTCCCCGAAGAAGACCGACAACCCCTCCAAATTGGTCACGTCGTCCCCACTCGAAGAAGATCTCTTGGACTGCATCACCGACCTCTCTCGTCACCAGCAGACAACTGATTCCTGGGAAGCATCTGCTGACAGACGTCGGGAGCCGACTGCTGATGAAGTGGAGCTGAGAGAATTGGCAGAACCCTTTCGGAGGAGACAACGGAATGGAAACGTCGAGGAGGGTTACGAGGAGGGAGGCAAAGGCGGGTCTAAAGGGAATTTTATGAATCGTTTGAGTCAATTTCGACGTTCCGCCAGCAGCTGTCGGGATAAAAATGCAGGGTTTATAGCTTTGGAGATCGAGGAGAGCTCAAAGTCGAGCGATGTGGAGAATGGAGATAATAAAGATTGGGAGGTGCAGATGTTGGTGGAAGAGCTCGCGAAGAAAGACCCCTACTGGAAGGTTGAAGAAAAGGAGTGGGAGTCCGCGGAAGAAGACGTGGAGCATTTGGAAGGGGTGGACAAGCTGCGAGAAGAAGTGGACACGCTCAAGAGAGTGGTGTGCGACAGCGATTTGTCCCGACTGACCAATTCCGAGTTGGACATTCTCGAAAGCATAATAGAAGCAAAGGACCAAAAGATATTACAATTAGTTAAATCCACAAGTTTGGACCATGAGAGCAAAGACGAAGCGCAAAAAAGAGCGAAGACAGTTGGCCCCTCTGGAGCTCAGGACAAATTCACCGGACAGCTGAAAAAATCTTCGCTCAAACACAAAATAGGTCAGGCACTCAGCTTCGACTTCCACGACATGGAGAGCCGGAAACCGAAAGTTCTCAAATATGGAAAACACCCAAAGCCCCAGAAGATTATTTCCGGCTCCCACAGGGAACACCAAAGTCTGTACAATTTGTGGCGCACATCCGCTCGACTTAGGAACAGAATGCTAGACGATTCTGACAGAAGTGCTCACAAGTCTACAATGCCACTCCTGGAGAAAAGCTCTCGCGTGAGGAGCAGCCTGCCACTGCTCTCCTGCCACGACAATGAGGGCGTCACGTCCTCTTCCGTTCGGTCCCTGGAAGAACCGCTCCGGGAGCGACACCTCAGCCCGGCCCGGGACTCGGAGAGGGTGGAAACCCCCAATTCGAACGCGCCTTCGACCAGTGGGACCGTTAGTTTGAACAGCTTTATCAAGTCGGTGGGACAGAAAGTGAAACAAGTGGTGGTGGGGGAGGGGAATGGAGTCCGGGAGCAGGTGCCGACAATTTCGAGACTGTTGGAGAAGCAGCCGAGTGTGAGGGGAGCGGAAACGGAAATGGGTGAGGGGATGGAAGGGTTGGGGGAGGGGTCGATGGGGGAGGATGCGAGGCCCCTCGAGTCTTCCAAAGTTTACAACTCCAACACCGACCTTCCCGACCTCTGAATTTGCTTCAATTTCTTCCTGGAATTTAGAATTTCTCCATATTTTAACAGAAGAACATTTATATTTAAAGTTGAATGGCGCTCCTCCATTGCACAAGGAACGATGTTAATAAAAAAAGGCCTTAATTCAGATGTTCTACTGTTATAAATCTCTTCCCATTTTGACATTGTTCGGGTCCATTTTAAATTACTCAACAGATATACTCCCGGACTCATTCGTAAAGAGCGCCGCCATCTTTGAAGAGATGTCGTTGAGAATTTATGATATTTTCTATTGGTGGAAAGTATGAAAAGAGGGATAGATTCGAGGTCGAGCTTTTTTATTTGGCCTGTCCACAGCCGACAAAGTGGAGAACCAATTTCAAAGACTTTAATACTTAATTAGGTTCGTAATACTTGTTTAATAATTAAAGAACTAAAAGATGGCGTGTGGCCATCTTCCCTTGAGTGATTTTAATAAAGAAAATGATTTTTCAGGTGCAATTTCATGGATTTTAATATGCAAAAGGCCTTGAGATAATTTTATAGCCTCAGTGAAAAGATGATTTCTATCCTTTCTGAATATTTCAGTCCAGTTTTCACATCCTCGAAAGGCCTTTAACAGATCAATCATATCATGTCAGTTACCACTCACCTTTCATTCAAATCATTGTTCTATGTTTCTTGACTTGAATAATTTTTTTTTATATGAGAGCTTGAAAATAAACTGTATTTACATAAAGGCAAATTTAAATAAATGTAATCATATGAGTTTTTCCAAAAAAAATTATGTGAAGTTAGATGAAAATTTACTTACAATTGAAACCTCCATTCGGTTTTCAGTCCCATATTAAACAACCCTTTAAACACTTTGGTTTGATCAATACTTTGCATAAACTTTACACTATACAGATTTTCAAACTCAGATCTTTTCCATATTAATTATTTTTATGACGGGATATGTAGAAATTATAATTTTGAAGAAATAATGTATTTAATTAAATGAATGAAGACAGATATACTTAATCATCTAAAAAAACATTTTATTTTTGCTAATTCAGTATAATACAGAATCTGAACACTAATAAAATAAATTAAGAGATTAAGTGCTCCAGATGTTTTTTATGCTCCTCTTCCTCCTTTTTCAAATAAGCTTCGTATTTTTTGTAGTTCTCAGGTGACTGTGTCAGTTTTCCAATTTTGTAAAAAATTGGTGCACAAATTACCAAGGACCAAATCCAGTATTTGAAGAATGGGCTATTATCGTAATAAAATTTGAATGGAAATTGAACGAATTTTGCAGTCAATGTATAGGGGTATACCATTCTTCTGTCGTTTCTGTTGGCCATTTTTTCTATCGAATTCTTTATCTGAAAAAATAAAAAACAATTTTCAGAGCAAAATGTGAGACTTTTGGGGATCGAAGTCTTTTTTCTCTTATTGAAAAAAATTTGTGATGTCATACACAAACTCGAAACTAAAAAGGCATAGAGAGGTTTTGTTTCAAGTAGAAATAATTAAATTCAGACTTACCGAAATGTATCTTTTAGAAAGTCTGGATACCAACCAGTATTTTAACTTGCAGCAGAAATCTTCCGATTCTGGGGATGTCTGAAAATTTTTTTCACCAAACGCCTAAATCGAATCTGAAAGTTTTAAAACTTTTGCTTCAAAACAATTATTCGCTATAAAGGTGTTTTCGGAAAGTAAAATGTATTATTTTGGAACACATAAAACGCGAATTTGATTTAAAATATCCATAAGGAAGACTATTTGAATACAATGAATAATCGTTCTTTCTTAATATCGCTTTAAGAATATATTACGAAGATTTCTTATTTAAAATACTTAATTATCATTGAAGTAATAAAATGGCCGCTGTCGTCAGCCCCGGTTTGTATAATTCAATTTAATATTATTGATAAATCTCAGCAAACATTTTGCTTAATTTCTTTGAAGTCTTCAAAACTGATATTGGAGTAATATTTTTCTGATTGATAAATGAAATAATTTTGCTTTTTTCAGATAAAGATTCCAAAGAGAAATTAATTAAATGTGTTAAAAAAGAGGTAAGCGTTAATCTTAGAAATTATAATGTCGAAAAAGTCAGTTTTCCAAAACTATTCTCATAACAATTCTTCCAAGATATTTGTCTTCGTATATATTCAAAAACAAAATGATCATTATACTTAATGTAGAAATGTAATAAAAAATATTAAAAGCAAGCTCTCAATTTATATAAAATTACATTATGTATTGATCTGCTGTGATGATTTTAATTTAAGTAATTAAATGAGTGGGTTAATTTCAGGTGAAGCAAATAATGGAAGAAGCAGTGACAAGGAAATTTGTAAATGAGGACAGTTCATCAGTGACATCTCTCTGTGGGGCAGTGGAAGCCTGCCTTTCCCAGGGCCTCAGAAGAAGGGCCTTGGGCCTTTTTAAGACTAGCTCTACTACTGCTTTGCTTCATAAAATTGCAAAAAATTTTGAACCTGCTGGAATCATATCTCAGAAAATATTGGATTTAGAAAGTCTGGAACCAAATAAGTAAGTTTTGTCTTTTGCTGTGGTTGTTTGTGAGGGAGTTAAAAAGAGGAAAATCAGTGGATGGTGAAATGGATTAGTAAAAGGAAGAGAAGAGGAAGAATTGAGAAGAATTTGTACAATTCGGCAAAGAAGTTTTATGCATATATAATTTGAACAAATGAAATTTCTAAAAAAGATGTGAAATGAATGGCTTATGTAATTAATGTTATAAAAGAAATGTGCACTGCCTAATTGGGAAATCACTTGAAGATAAGAGGGAAGAGAAAAAAAGGTGGGATTCAAGAAAAAATAAGGGTTGAGGCTAAATGGGGATGAAACATTTTAATGGGTCATTAAAACCCTTTTTTATTACCAAAGCCATTGCCTTTTATTATTCTCTTTATGTTTTTTACTTATGTTTAATGACTGGTAATTGTTTTCATGAATTGAAGAAAAAAATAATCAGTATGCAGTTATAATCATTAGTGATTTTCTTTGCTGTTGCAGAAGATCATCATCCAGTGCTGACAATGGTACAAAACCAAGCAAACCACCTTTGTATAAAAACAATTCATCTGGGAATGTGACAAGTCCAAAATATCTCTGGATCAGGCTGGCCCTGTTTGAGAAGCAACTGGCCAAAATAATAGATCATTTAGTTTTGCATGCCAAGTAAGGGGATTTTTTTTTTTTTTTAAATAAATTACAAGTAAATTCTAATTATTATTAACACCAAGGCCTTAAATTATATTAACAATGTTTTTCTTTTTAATTATATGTTTAAGAGTTGTGCATCCCAATATTTTCTGTCATGAAAATTTAAGGGAATAATAGAACCAAAGTGAACTTTTGTTGTTGTCATTGTATTCATGAAATGTAAAACAGTATTGTGAACTTACAAAGAGTTGTGAATGGTGCTTCTCATTAATTATGCAGTCACCAAGTCAAGTTGGAGAAGAATGAAGGATGAAGCCCTATTGAAGGTTGCAGAGAGGCTAAACAATTCTTAGAAAGGAAACTGATAAGGTTAAAGAAAGAAATAGAGCCTAGAAAATGATACAATGAATGCAGGAAATAAGAAAAAAGAAATATTCAACAGATCAATGCTGTTAAGCAAGAGATTAATGAAAAAAGAAGATCAGGAAGAGCAGAAGCAGCCATTGGATTATACAAAATAAAATTACACTGGAAATAGTATAACTAATTATAACAAACATTTAAAATCTATTTAATGGAGTTTCTCCTCTGACAAAAATTATTGTAGGAAATATTTGAGAAACTCTTGTAGGTTTTTCTTTGGGATCAGTTGTATAATTCAACCCCTGACTTTATTTGGTTTATGGTGACTCAAATTTCAGCATGAAACTTAATCAAAATTAACATTGTAAACCCATGATTGTTTAAAATTGCTTCTTAGTGTCTTTTCTATTAACACACTAACTGTTTTCAGTAAATATTATGAGAAGGATTCTCTCGTCGCAGATCCAGATTATGGATCGATATTAAGTTCTTTATTAGGTATGTAATGTAAATTGAGTGAGTTTTTAGTGTGTTTTTAATCCACTTTTTCCGGTTCTTTCTGTTCTTAATTGTATAAACTTTACATAACTTTACTGTTATGGGTGCATGATAGAAATTAAGATGTTAATGAATATATTGAAAAGGGAATTTATCATTGTTAAATACCAATTAGAAATAAGATTTTAGGTGTTAGTGTTTTATTTATAAGATAAATATTCATGTTTGACTTTTCATTTTCCAATCGTAACAATATTAATGTGTGCCTGTCCAGTTTCTCTAAGAAAATATCTTCGTATGTCTTTGCCACAACCTAATTTTTCTTACGTAATGGAGATTTATAATAATTTGCACACTTTTGATGGCAGTCGGGCCCTGTGCGCTTGATTATTCAAAATCCAAGACGCAAGATTACTTCTGGACGGATCCTCCAGCTGATGAACTCGTGCAGAGGCACAGAATCTCAAGCGGTCACGGCACTCCACCTACTTGCAGGCGACAAGTCCTGAATGTAAGCTCTCTCTCCTCGATCGCAATCATGTTTCGGTCCATCTTCAGGAGAGTTAATTGTTAATTTGGTTTTTTTTTTTTAGTTTAATCGCAGTTTGCACGCAGTGAATTCCGAAGAGAATGTCAGATCGGTTCCCATGTCTGCGAAGGACTACGTGGAATCTCTACACCAGAACAACAGAGCCACTCTACTCTACGGTAAAAACAACGTACTCGTTTTACCGGTAAGATGTTATTAATTACGATAAATTAAAAATTAAACGGTTTTATTTATTATAATTATATTTGAAAATTACTTTTGCTCCAGAAAGAACATTCTGAAGCCATGCCGGGATATCTCTCTCTTCATCAGAATTCCCAAGGATTGACCATCAAGTGGACTCCAAATCAGCTCATGAACGGATACGTCGAGCCTGAAAGCCAGGACAAAAGGTATCCATCCACAAATTTTATTTTATTTTCTCAGACTTTGAGTATTTTGTGTAGAAAATAATAAAATAAATTGCAAATGTTTGTTGATATCGTCAACTTTGGTTAATTATTGAATTTATGTTACTTAGCGTTAGGTTTATTTAATATTTGACTTATTGACTGTTAAGATTTTATTTAATTTTTATTATAATGTTATTTATTGTTTTGTTTGTCTAATTTATAATTCCATATTTAATTTTCTGTATATTTTTTTACTTTAAAAGTTATAACTGTTTATCTTTGGATCTGTACATAATTTTTAACTTTGTTTTGATTGTTGCTTATACTCCCTTAATGCCCTCGGCCGAGATAAGGCTAAATTATTATATTATATTGATATCGTCAACTTTTCTTTCAGTTTTTACTGGGGATACGCACTGAACGTTCATATAGACGAAATCGTTTACGTTCACTGTCACCAAGCGAGCGATTCGGGCGGAACGATTATTCTGGTGGGACAGGACGGAGTTCAAAGACCTCCCATTCTTTTCCCGAAAGGCGGTCATTTGCTCTCTTTCCTCAGCTGCTTAGAAAACGGTTTGCTTCCCCACGGACAATTGGATCCACCACTTTGGTCACAAAGAGGAAAAGGTGACCGAAAACTGCCCTAAAAGTATATTTATTTCATTTGACATTGGAGTGATTTTTTAATCGATCGGGAAATCTCACAGGGAAAGTTTTGCCGAAACTGAGACGCAAAAGCAGAAGCACCACAGGGGTGAAAGAAAATGGAGCAGACGAATCTACAGACTATGTCTTCCGCATTGTAAGCAAAGTTCAGCGAGAGGATATTTGTGAGTAAAAATTTTGTATTGCAGTTAGTAAGAAGTGTTTAAAATGCACAATTAAGAGTACAAGTAAATAAAAAGAGTGCATGAATACATAGATGGATAAAGTAAGCGGACAGATAAATAACTGATTTGTCTGCTCTTTTAGGGATTTATATAATACAATTTCCGTTGTATTATTTTCAGTGACCGGTCCCGAGCTCATGGACCCTCGCTACGTCGACCCCTCTCAGAACAGTCTTCAGCGCTTTCACTCCCGCGTCAGGGCCCACCTCCTCTCAAGCTCTACCAGCTCAACCTCCAGTTCGAAGAGCCTCAGCACCGACCACGGCAACGGTCCAGACATGCTCGAGTCGCCCAAAACTCCCAATGGATTGTCCTCGAGCCCTGGGTGAGTGCCCATCCCCTAAAATTGGATGAATTATGTGGAGGATTACGAGGGATGTTTTTGTTGTCCAGGGAATCCATACAGTTGGTGTGCGACACGATGAAGAGGCAGATAATATCGCGAGCTTTTTACGGTTGGCTCGCCTACTGTCGACATCTTTCGACGGTTCGAACGCATCTGTCGGGACTCGTTCATTCGAGAATCGCGTGTCAGACGGACGTGGAAGGCGGATTGAATTCGAGTAAGTGGGAGAAGTTGTCAGAGAGCGGAGTCGTCGAGGACTCCGAAGAAGTGTTCAGACTGACGTATTTCGGAGGAGTTGAGCACTCGCTGAGAAAGGAGGTATTCGTTTGTTGTTTTGCTGTCCCGTATAATCATACAGTCACGCTGAAACAGCTGCCTTTTTCAGGTGTGGCCGTTTCTTCTGGGTCATTATAAATTCGGAAGCACTTTGGAACAACGAAACGAATTAGATCTGATGACGAGACAAAGCTATGAGACGACAATGTCGGATTGGTTAGCGGTTGAAGCCATAGTCAGACAGAAAGATAAAGAAACGATGGCGGCTAATCTGGCCAAATTATCCAGCGAGAGCACGAGTGGAGACAACGCTCCTTCCACCCCGGGATTAAATGCAAACATTAGCAATGACGTGAGTATGAGCCGTTTCACTGCCAAAATTCCACAACTAACCGTTATTAATTGACAGGTTTTCGATGACAATCTCAGCCTGGCATCCGATGAAGGCGGAACGCGAATCAGAGGATCCGACGATGAATCGAAAGATAACGAAACCAACCTAAACAGGTCGTGCGACACAGAGGAAGCACAACAGAACGAAGTGAACACTATCATAGAAAATGTCATAAGTCAGTCTTTCGAAGAAGGAATGCCCAACATAAAGAGAGGTACGTCGCACATTGTAACATTCTCTAAACATTTCGTGTATCTTTCGATCTTTTTAAAGGAATAAATCAAGTGATCATAACGAATCCCTCGATGGATTCTGGACTCCTCCCAGAGGAAAACACAGAGTTCGTATCGTTGGAACCGATTGTCGAAACTGAAACTTTGGCAGTGGCGGAGGAATCCGATCAGATCGCACCGGCATCCAACTGCGCGTCTCCTGCGAGTTCCCAAGGAGGCGTTTATTCGGTTGGTTTCCCTTTTTCTTTCGTTTCCCATAAACGTTTGTTGAGTGTTTTCCCTTTTCCAGAGCGAACTTCTCGAAGCGTTCGGACTCAACATTCATAGGATTGATAAAGACGTGCAGAGATGCGATCGGAATTATTGGTATTTCACCAATGAAAACTTGGAGAAATTGAGAAATGTCATGTGCACGTAAGTCGAGTGTTTTGTATAACTAAATGTTCATTAATGATCATTATTATTTTAATTACTGTAAAATGAATTTTCAGATACGTTTGGGAACATCTCGATATAGGTTACATGCAAGGCATGTGCGATCTCGTCGCTCCCCTCCTGGTCATCTTCAACGAGGAAGCCATCACCTACGCCTGCTTCTGCCACCTCATGGATCGAATGGGGGAGAATTTCCCGCACGGGGGAGCAATGGACGCCCACTTTGCCAATATGAGATCGCTCATTCAGATCCTCGACTCGGAAATGTTCGAACTAATGCATCAGAATGGAGACTACACTCATTTTTACTTTTGTTACCGATGGTTTCTGCTCGATTTTAAAAGAGGCATGTTTTTTTAACATTCAAAAACAGCAATGCAAGAGTATAGTGAAGTTAATATAATTCAAATGATTTGATATATGCTCTTAATTGATATCTTAATCTTCAGTTATTTATTTTTATTGGGTTAAAATTGCGTCATTAGATGTTTTTCCTTGCAGAGTTATTGTACGACGACGTTTTCATAATTTGGGAAACCATTTGGGCGGCGAAGCACGTGGCTTCCACGCATTTCGTCCTGTTCATAGCGTTGGCTCTCGTCGAGTCCTACAGGGACATAATTCTCACCAATTCCATGGATTTCACGGACATCATTAAATTCTTCAACGGTACGTCCGCACCCCGTTCGCCATCTTGTGAAAATCATTTTCTCACTTGAATTGATTGTTTCAGAAATGGCGGAAAGACACGACGCGAAAGCAATTCTTTCATTGGCGAGAGAACTGGTTCTTCAAGTGCAAACCCTCATCGAGAACAAATGAAAAGTGAACGGCAGCAAATGAAAACCTTCCATTTTCCGCTGATTTGCGGTTGTTCATTTCAGTTGATTGATTATTTCGAGGAAGTGAATTTATCTGTGATGAGGGTTAGCTTAACCGTGTACTTTTGGAAATACCTGAAAATGTATTTAATTGTTGAACCGTAATCGTAACTATCTCATTCTAAAAATCAGTGTTACCATTAATAATTTGGCACCTCAGTGATAATTCATACGAAAATATCTGTCGATCATTCGAACTGTACTGTCGGTGACAAACGATTTTGTCATATTCTTAACTCGGTGAAACATTCGGGGAGAGATTTCATCAAATGGAGGCCGATAAAGTTTTGGGGAAATTTTATTATTTTAAATTTAATTTATTCTTAAATTCGAAGTCTCTAAGCCCCGAATGAAAACGAGGGAGATTCGTTAAGCCGTTTCCTCTGTCTGAATTTCTGTTCTTTTTTTGTTAATTCGATGATGTGTGCTTTGCTGACTTGTTTCATTAAGTGTTATTCGGAGAGCTTTTTAAAAAAGAAAATTTGTGCCAAATGTAATTTAATTATTTTTAAATGAACACTGTTGATCAGTGTATAAATTTTAATTCACGAAATTATTTACGTTATAAATTGTCGTATATTTTTTGTAAATTTTATCCATCAAGTGAAATTATAATAAATTATACTTAAACTTGGTGGAAAGCGAAAGCGGAAAATTATTTAAAACACAATCATGACTAATAAAATACAACATTTATTAATGGCAGATGAAATTTATTTAAAACAACCAAAACAAACCCTAATTTTGTTAGTAGAGTTTAAGTTAATGCTGCTTTTCAAAAAAGCAGACAGGAGAAGTTTAGGAATAAAAAACAAAAGACCGAAACAAATCAATCTTGAAAACATCTCAGGGGATGAAAACAAATTAGGGGTCTCATTTTAAAAAATATGATAAAAATTTTGTTCATAAAAAATATATTAAAATAAACTCTTACACACAAAAAAACAACAATATTTTATTAACATTGTTAAATCATTAACCCTTTGGGTGTGCATTTATATGAGAATTATTTTCCTCTTAAAGCATATTTAATCATCCAATTAAAATCAGTATTTTATGGAAGAATTCATTTATTCTGTATTTGAAAAAATCTGCTTTACAGGAGATTTAGTTTAGAAGAGGTTTCAGAATGTGCCCAAAGGGTTAAGCGTAATTGTATTTGCAGCATTTGTACTTGTTTTCATCAAATCCTGGTTAATATTTTCACCTCCTTTGCACAAGGCTGACCTAAACATCTTTGTACCCTGCATTCAAAAGATAGCCAAATATTCCATAAGAGAACTCAGAGTTTGAATCCAGAATGAATGGCAACCACTCCAAATGTCAAATTTTCATATGTAACCATTCTAAAACCTGCACTGCTAATTATTTCTTTGAAGTCTTCTTGAGCTGGAAAATTTCTAATGCTTTCAACTAAATACTGATATGCCCTCCATTCACCTGCAATCAGTTCTCCCAGAACAGGAATCACTTGGAATGAATACTGGTCATAGGCCCTGAAAAAATTTGCCCAAATAAAACCATTCTTCAAAAAAAATATTTTGTTTAAACAAAATATGAAAGCATCACTCACCACCTGAGGTACTCATTGGAAACCTGACTGAATTCCAAACACATGAATCTCCCTCCTGGCTTTAACACTCTGTAAGCTTCTTCCAAAACCTTATTCACATGTGTCACATTTCTAATGCCGAAAGCAATGGTGTAAGCATCGTATGCTTCATTAGCAAATGGAAGTTTTTCAGCATTCCCTTCGACCCACTCAATTCGATCTTTACAGTATTCTAACTTTTCACTTCTTTTTTTTCCAACTTCCAACATTTTTGGATTGATATCACAAACAGTGACAGAACTGGCCGGGGTTTTCTTTCTTAAATATCTTAAAAACCTAAATGAAATATCTCCAGTGCCTCCTGCGACATCCAGCAGCCTTGTGCCTGGTGTCGGAGACAATCTGTCTATGAAAATGTCTTTCCACACTCTGTGGATGCCTAGGCTCATTGCATCGTTCATTACATCGTATTTATCAGCTACTGATTTAAATACATCATCCACTGAAACAAATTTTATATTTTAATTACGCTAATGGAATTTAAAATGCGGAAAGTTGGAAAAACTTCACCCAAAAATACTTTATAATTTCGCCGACTTCATTTTTAACAGATACCTTTCTCCTGTTTTTTTTCCGAATTGATTTTTTCAAATCCGAACTGATTTTCTATTTTAAATGTTGTCGTAGAATAATTTTTCTCAGTGAAAGCATTCATTACGGTCAAACAAAATGAGTTCCGTTGGAACGCCAACGAATTGCAAAAACTGAACAAACGGTAATTTAACTTAACGCTTCTGCTCATTTTCAAAGCAAAAAGCGAAATCGACGGTTAAAAAAGTTAAACTTCACATGTATAATAACGAAATCCCGATAAAGACGACACCGGCCCTGAATTAGCAGAAGAAATGTCAATTGAGATTTTATCGCGAGCGAAGTTTAGAAACACAAAACCGTTTAATATCAACTCTTCTTTTGTTTTCGCTTCTTTCCGTCTTGTAAAAATTTCTGGTAGGAAGTTGGTTTTTAATGGCCGACATTTACTTTTTTCCTTATTGTGAGATTTTGTGCATACTATTTCATCCTGTAATTTCCTGCGAGGAATGTATATAATTGATTCATTTGGTGTAGAATAAGTGCTTTTACATTTAAACCTATATATATTTGTGTAAAGAGTAATTGAATAGAAATATCTGTGATACTTGTATAACAAGGCCAAAAATACGTGGATTATTTTTCAAAAGTGGTTTAAATTTTTTGGAAATACAATAATTATGCTAGTTGTTAATGAAGTTGTGATGAAGGACAACGAAAAAAATGAAATGGTCCAACAAGGTAAATCTTTTATGTATCTTGTTAAATTTCCGTGTTTGTTTTCCTTTTGTTCACGTCATATTTCTTAGGTTTGATAGTAATTTGCGGAGAATGTCACTGCGAAATTTCTTTGATTTTATATTTAATGTTAATGTCAGTTTAAGTTCTGACATGGAGATCGTAATTTCGGAGGAAACATATGGAAGCAATTGCAGTGATGTTGAAAAATGGGAGTTTACAAAATTTCATGAGAATTTCAAAAGATGATTTTATTTCTGATTGTGCCAAAGAAAAAATATATAATTCAGGGGAAACATTTTGTTTGAGGAATTGCTGAACAAATAATGTAACTTTTCAACTTCTGGTGCACAGTTTCCATCCAGTTTCATCTATTTTCTTCTTCATCTTCTTTCATCTTGTATTTTTCTTTCCCCTGCATTACTTCTGTTATCATTAGTCTGTTTCTTCAAATGCTTTAATCATATTAGCAATTAACTTTATAGATTCTGCTTATCAATTCCACTGAAATTCTCAAAATCCACAAGGCAGAAATCCCAATATTAATACAAAAAGATGAAACAGTTTAAATGGCCAATTCTGAATTCATCATAACACACATTTGACGCATTAAGTGAAGTTTATCTGGAACAAAGTTTGTTGATATCTTTTTTTATTATAACTCATAAAAAAGGTTTTTGTCTCATTACAATGAAATATTGACTCTGAAACAGTAATTACTCATAATTGTTTTTGTGGGGTTTTGATTTAGATTAGATCAGGGTTTTTACCAGGATTGGGAAGTTTTCTTGGGAACTAATGTATCATTTTCCTTTGTTTAATAGTGTTATCATGCTTTTCTTCTTTAAGTTATTAAATATCAGAGATCACTTATTTGTTTTTCTTTATTAAATTTGCAGTTCGGTCATTATACTTATTGTTTTTTTATTTTTTTACTTTCCCCATTTATTTCTCCCAACGGAAGAGCATTTACTTATGTGAACAATAATAATATAATACATTATAATTTACTTAATAAATATTAATAGTAATTTATATTTAAAATTTTTTTTAATGCACAAGGATATCATTAAAATTACTAATTATTCTTTTCAAGATTTGTTATTTATTCCATTTGACCTTAAAACACAGTTGTATTGGGCTAAAATTTACTTAGTGGGTTGCAATATTGTGTAATATTGTTCATATTACTTCCATGATTTATTACTTCTGTGGGTAGTCAGAAGGCAGAGCAGAAAATATAACAAATTTGAATGAGTAACTGAGCAGAAAAAGGAGCGGTGTTTGTTTTTGGCTGAGAGATTAGAATCCCTTTTGTGTATCATTTTGGCTAATGGGGTGACTAATGAGGTCCACCCTGTATCAGTGTGCCAGAGTCCTAAAGTGGAATTGAGTGCAGTCAGTCAACCAAAGGAAAGGTTTTTTTTCTGCTGCAGCATCGGTGAACATTGTTATAAATCATTTTAATTTTTATTTATATCTCTCATATAAAATATGTCACGAAAGCCTTTTACATTGTGGTTTCATCCGCATCATTCAATCATAAAATGATGGAGAAATTACTAACTTGCGGAAGTCGAGTATAAATAAAACATTTTGCGTGGAGATATAAACAGTAGATATGAAGAAGGATCAAAGAGGAACAGAACGCGTTGATCATTGCTAATACGTTATACCCACATAGAAGTCGTATGTCGATGACGAAAGGAGGAGAGCGACGTCACAAAATTAGTTTCCATTGAATGGAAATGCGAATTTTCCTTTGGTTGAGGAAAATTTGAAAAGGGCAGGTGGAAACCGGCGCTCAGCCTGTTTCGTCCATTCTCCTCTTCAGTCTGTCACGCTTTTGTTTCGAGTATTTTATCGTCCGTGTTTTGTGTTTTTCGCCGGTTTTTTTCGATACGTTTTTAAGTGATTTTTACACGTTTTATTGGGCAGTTTATATGAATGAATAGGTTGTTGTAATTTTTTTTAATTATGGTTATTTAGATTAAGTCAGGGAAGGCGCGGGGATTTTGCAGCCGGAGCCGTACACAAAGCAAAAGCACCGGTGTGTCTTATTTTGCGGGAATGTGATCGGGAGGGAAGTGCAAAATTGAGAGGGAAAGTTTGAAACCGAAAAAGGGTTCTTTCCGAATTGGGGGGAAAGTCGGTTTACATTGGTCGGGTGTTTATGTCTGTCAGTTTATTTCAGGGGTCCTCAACTCGCCGGAATTCAATTATTTTATCACTCAAAGTATAAACGATTGAAAGCCGATCGGAAATATAATTTGCATCACATTGATCTGCCTTGAGGGCAAAGTGTGCCCTCTGTCGGTCGATCGGTTCTCAATTTTGGTTTTTTTTAAAATTTTTTTTGATTAATGGGGGTTTGTTTCTGTGGAAACGGAACCATTTGGTGTCGAAAGGCATCGAACGGGATCCGATTAAAAACTCATTCCCAGAACAGAAGCAATGATTGAGATTTATCATACGAACAGGCCCTAATCGTCGATTGTTAATTAAAGAACGATAGGATAAAGAAAACGTATCGCAAGAAATAGGGGAAGAACATAGAGATAGAAGCGAAAGGGAAGCAGGAGAGGGAGGGCAATGTCTGTCTTAGAGAAAAGCGTCGCCAAGAAAAGCAAATTGTCGAGAAAAGAAAAGCGTCGAGCGGATATTTCATCGAGTTCGGTGTCCGTGTCCCGGTGGTTTCGTCAAAGGAAGCCCCTGAAAAAGCAACGCATTTGGAGAGAGTGTAAGTTGCCGCTGTCGGGGACCCGTGGCTCCTCTGCAGGGCCCCTGGGTCCTCGGTTAGTGTAAGTGTGGGGAGAAAGGGGGCTCTCGAGGCGCCCCCCCGGTGCGTTGTTCCCCCGCAGGGGGTTTCCCGAATACCTGCCAGTTGGCCAGTTCGAGAGTTCGAGGGGTTCTTTCTTGTGGTTTCGTTCTAGAACTTGATCCTTTTTTTTTGTCCAAGTTGCACGGCACAAAACAATTGACGTTTTTCTCACGTGAATCTATTTTTCACGGGGTTTTCGTTTGAATAGGTTAGGTTAGAAATAAAAATATAAGGACGCCGAATATTTACATGCTTTGTGGTTCAGTAATAATTAACCTGTAGGAGAAAATAATTACTTTACTTATTTGTATGGTTGATGATATCCGCTGTTGGAGAAGGTGAGTCGCCTGTAAACTTGCCAATGTTTTGATCGCCCGGGGAAGACACCGATGAAACTCAGTGGCAGTGAACCCATTCATTGCTTTACCCCTTTCCTCGTTTGAGTTTCCCATTTCTGTTGCTGTTGTTGGTACGACCCCCCGTGTTAAGGAATCGACGTTTCACCGAATCAGTTTCAATCGTTTTCACTGCCACTTCCGTTCATCTTTCGAATCAACTTAAATAGAAGATTCTGTCAAAGATGATATTTTGGAAGAAGGAAAATTACGGAAGCCATACCGGGATTTTATGGAAGGGTTTAGATTTTTATTTGCCCTCGAAGAGAAGAATATGGTCGATCGGTTTGGGCATCCATTGGGGAAAAGAGTCAACTATAGGGTGTAGGGGTTCGGTGAATTGGAGGGTGGTCGCCAAGAGAGTGAGTTTTAATTAGTGTGATTACTTTGATTGAATATTTTGCGTTTTGATTTTGCCGAACAACGGAAAGAGTGAAAGATAAGATTTGTAGCGGTCAGACAACAGATGTTTAGAGCTTTACGGTGATTTAAATGTATTTTTTTTTTTTGTAATTTCAGACAACGAAATGGAATCTAAAGTGGAAAAGGAACATTTGGAGGAGGGAGAAATAGAAGAGATAGAGGGCGGCGGTGACGGAGGGAAGCCTCCCTACAAGCCGGAGTTTCAGTATTCGAGAGAGGAATTGATGCGCTATTCGAATCACCCGCTTTCCCGCCAAAGGCCAATCATTAAGGATCCCCAAATCGATAGTCTACTCTGCTGGCAGAAATCCCCCAGTTGGAGCAGCATCAAACGGTTTGACACTCCAACCGACAGAGGCGACGACTCGTATAAGGTAGGAGAACCCACCCCCACCCCCATCTGCCTCCCCCCCACCTCCCCACGGATCCTTCTCAAGCTCATTTGCGTTTCAGAGGCGTACAAACGATCCGAGGGAAAGAGTTCGAAAAGAACAGGAGGGGATCGTTCTCAGCCCCCAGAGGAGGAGTTTCAATTCGGGATGTTTCGTGACGGTGGCTCCGAACAACGTGGTCCGTCCGCCCGCGGAGTCCACGAAAGAAGGCGCGGTGAGACGCATTGGAAGTGGCCGAATCATCAATCGAGACTGGGAGTTCAGGGACAAAGAAAACGCCGACGATGGATACCCCTACAGGTCCGCCGTCGGTCCCAGCCCGAGGGAAAGAGACGACAGGCAAGACTTTTTTTCACTTTACCGCTTTTCGGAGCTTTTTCGTACTGCAGAAGACAAAAATGCCATTACTGAAATGTTAACCAAATAATCAGAGAAAAAAGGTTCAGATTTGTCTCATTGTCATTGAAAATATTGTTCAGTAACTTGGCATGGTTACAAAGCGCGCAAATCTGTAACTAAGTGTTTGTCTCCTTCAGATTTGACTTGCGGAGGAATTATCCAGGCATATCGTCGGAGAGAGAGCTGGTTCGTGACGTCTCTCGAGAGTCCCTTTCCCGAGAAAAAGACTTAAGGGCGGATCCGAGGGTGAGAGATCGCGAGCGACTGATGCCGAGGTACTCAGTCGACAGGAGAAGATTCGAAGCGGAAGAACCGGAATGGTTTTCAGGTGAGAGAATTTGTCTGGAACCACGATGAAAAAGTCCAGAATGCACGAGTGTACCATTAACGGGGAGTGCGTGAGTGGGGCCTCTCTCGGGGTTTTCTTATCAGTTTCACCAATTTCAGGATGATTTTTGATTTAAATTATGTTTTTTGGAAAATCTTAACCATAGCTTACATTAACGTGGTTTTCGCATTGATTAACGTATAACCTCACGATGGGATTTGCGAATTATTGACTTTTTTCAGTGAATGACTTCTGAAAATATTCATACTCTCAACGGAAATAACTCGTATTATTACAACGTAATCTAAGAGATTGTCTTTGTCTGTGAGTTTATCTTATCAAATGGGAAACCGGAAAATTACTTAGTTGTCTTTTTTCAGCGGGAATGTATTGTAATTGTCAATTTCAGCAAAGGGCCAACAATATATTGCGGCATGACTTACATCAGCATTCTTTTACTTATCAATTTATTAAATAAAATAGAGGAGGCCTGTCCGATTCAAAGGTATTCGTTGCCTTTTGTTGCCTAAAAGTTTGGCCTGAGCTAATGAGTGTGTTTTAAAAAAGGCCATTTGATTACCAACGGGAGGAAAAGGTGTAAATGGAAAGTCTGTGGGCTTAGTGTCGCTTATCATTTCCATTGGTGGTGGATATTTATTAGAAATGCTTCGATTTGTTTTCCATCTTCTTATAGAAAAGTGTATTTTTCCTCTCACTCATTGTGAATACATATTTCAATGGCGTCTATGATAGATGAATGCGTCTTTGCATCAGTCGCAAGTTTGGTCGCATAGAAAAGCAGGTAGCAGGATGAATTCGGCCTGACTTTTCTCACGTTTTTGCCGGCCACCCTTGAAAAAATTAGAACCGAAAGCCGTCTCAATTTAGAAAGTAATACTAAAAGGTGCGACGTTCGTAAAGCGACGGAATTAAAGCCACTCACGCGTTGATTTTCATTGTAAGATTTTCGAACGTTGAAATTTAATGGAGTAAAATAAGCGGAAAAGTTTGTCGATTTCAATGGAAACTCCTCCCGAAATGATTGCGAGGATTCATCGTTTTCTTTGTCATATTTATTTGTTATCTTCTTATTTATAAACTTACTGGAGCAGATTAATGACCATTTGCTACCTTTAAAAATTGTTTTGGAGAAACAGTCAAAGCGAACACACAAGTTAATTGGGGGATTAACGCTGGAACGGTTCTTTTCTATTCTTCCGTGTATTTTACCTGTTGTTGTCATGGCTCATTATTTTCTCTTCATCAGACCAATAGATCCATTCACCAACCCCCGACCCAGCTCGTGCACTGGGAGGGTTTCCATCCATCTTGGCCGCGTTGATTTATTCCTTGATGGCGCGTTAAAAGGAAACATGAGGCCCCACTCATGCATTTTAGGGTAAGGCCAGAGAATCGTCGCGGGGGCTGCACATTTCGGCCAAAGTCTTCCGGCGGCCCGTTTCGTCACTCTAACAGAATTTTAACACTTAGGCCCGCCCAGTCCTCCAATGTACGGCTACTGCGAAATCCCTGTCCCACCCGTGGTCCGCCGCGGGCCGAACTTCCACGTGCTGCGCACCGTTGCCTGGTCACCGCTCCAGCTTCCCCTACCCCGACCCTTTCGCCCTCCGAGACTTTGCGTGCCCTATGTTAAGACTTTCGGCAAGTATTGATATCATTGTCTAAGACATAAGATAATAGTATCGAGTAAAATAAAATGAAGTCAGAGGCGTCTCAGGCTCCGAAATGCTGGCGCACTTCATTTTTCAATTTTGTTGAAAATTTTTTTCAGAGTCATGAAGGAGTCTTGAGAAAGTTTAAACCCACAGCAAGATATGAAGGACATGTTATATATAATTATCTTTGCTGCTTTTATCAAAAATTATCAAGAATTTAACATCTGTGCATCCAATTGCGCAACTTTTCCCGCGTCTTCAGGAGTGCTTAATAATTGATTGGTTTAAGGGAACCATTACCAAATTTATTTTTTTTCTTCATTAATTAAGATTGCTGTTGATTTGATATATTGTAAGGCAGCGCTTTTTAAATCTTGGCTCCATTCCCCCAGACCTTGCGGAAGGGATTCGGACGCAGGCGAAAGTGCATTTGAACTCGACAAAGTAACATTTAAGAAGCGCTGTTATAAAGTATATCATATTGAACAGAGTATTATTACGTGTTTAAATTCAAAAATAGCAAAAATGAAATTCTATTGGTAGATTTTTTAAGGCAGTGTCGGAGCGACACAAACATTGGTTTAGTTGGTTCAAGTTGTCCATATTCAAGCCTGTAATTGAAAAATAAAATTGCGTTAACATTTTTTTTACGTAATGTTTGATTTAACGAAGAGCTTAGACTGGTGCCATATCAGAGGGCAGCTTTGTTCCTAAGTTCGGTGGGGCCTGACAAGGTGCCCCAGCTAGGAATTTCCTTTGTCCCACCGATACGAATGAAAATAAATTGTACTTGTCGGGGTTTAGAAGAATTCAATGAAAAGGTAGTTGCTGTGGCGCCCGCTCGGACACTGAGAAAGTATATCATTTTTTAAGAATTATTTACATTTTAAGTTTATAGAAAAATACAATGGCGATTTCATTGCTCACTTTGACGGGAAAAGAAGGGATCGGTCGAAAGAAAGATACGTTTGGGGGCAGTGGAGGGATAGTGGAAAATTTCGGATGCCGTTTTGACGTAACTCTGGTTTTTTCCGTACCGTCTGAAAGGGATCGTGGTTTTTAATGGAAGATTATTTTTTGTTTTCAGGTGGCCCCACGTCCCAACATGACACTATCGAGTTAAGGGGATTCGAAGATGCGAGTGAGGGTGGTGCTAGGAACAAGGCCAAACAAATTTCCAAAACCTCTTCGAAATCCAGTGAGTAGCCCTTTCTCTGTTCTGCAAAGAGCGGCAGGGATCACCATTCAGCAATTAATATTAATCGTTGCAGATTCCAGGGATTCGAGGTCAAACACGGGGAGTCGAAAAAGCTCTTCTGAGGAAATATCGGTGAATAAAGCAGGAAACGGGGGAACTGACAAGGAAGTCGAGCAGGAATCCCCCGCTGCGAGTTCCTCTCCAAAGGCCGAACCTTTCGAGTCCCAAAAGGCAGAGTCGGAAGGCGTCAATTCAGAAGAGGCGGCCCGAGCCGAGAACCATGATTTTCTCAATCTGGAAGATTTCCTGCAGCTGGATAACCTGCCCTTGCTCACGGTCAGTTGCACTATCCCTCCACCCCCTCTCAAATAAAAATCCATTCTGAATGGTTGTTTATTTGGCAGAACGGTGGCGGAGGCGAAGGGAACCAATCAAGCTCGAGGTTTACGCAGTGGTTTAGGCGAGATTCTCCATCCGACGTGAACGACAACCGCCGGTCTTCAGTGCAAGACGAACTTATTAAAAACATTATCAATGGTAAGTAGAAAAGCATTTCGTACCGATAAGCTACAAAACAGTGTCCATACTGTGCTGTGCGCATCCATTTAGAAACGTTAAGACATTAACCCTGTCGCCTCACGAGGACAGAAGACTGCTTGAAGTTATTTAAAGAGGATGACATCTGCCACTATAACCGAAACCAAACAACGCGAGAGATAACCAGTAAGAAGTTTAGAGTCTGAAACACTGAGGAGAAGAAACCGTATCACTAACACGAAATGAGTCCAATGTTAGCTGCTGAAGACAGAATTAGATAGGGCAACACAAGAGAAGCCATTGGATCATCCCGTTTTTAGGAATAATTTTCCTAAGACTCCTTCGTGCTCCACTTTTTCTTTCGCCTCCGTAAAAAAATTTGCAAATAATAGAATGTTCGTTGAAATTATCACGCTTTTAAGATTATTACGTCGTATGGATTCAACCGGAAGAATAAAAAAGTGATTAAATACAGTCGGACGTGCAAATCAGGTGTCCGAAATGCAGAGATTTAGCCGTTGCTTAAATTTTTTCTCGAGTTGAAGAGTCCAAAGAAGATCGTCTCATGACAACTGTCAGAAAATGGTCAGAAAATGTCTGATCTATTTATCTATGTCTGCGTACACAGATATCAACGAACCCACTATCAACATTCCGAACGTGAGGGAATCGGATGCATATTTTGCTCCCATTTCTCCTGCAGGGACAACGTCAGGTAATTCGTTATTAGAAATGCTGCAAAACAGCCATCAGCAGAGTGATCACCACGCCAAAGCACCGTCTATTAAAGATCTAGGTATGCGAGAAGTTCCCCCGGAGCCTTACCCCATCCGCCGATGTCCCTCCCACCCCTCTTCCTCCTCTTCCCTTTGTGCCCAGTGCACGGCCATGTCCTCAGGGGTTTGACTTTGACGTTTCAGAGGCGACCGGGAAGGTGACCAGTGTGGAGGAATTGGAGGCGAGGATGCGGCAAGGTGCTGGTCAGAGCCCCGTTACTCAAAGCTCTCAGAGTCACACGAAAAAGGGAACTTCTAGTAGAAAGGAGGAGGAATTAATCGCATTCAAGAAACTGGTAACGCATTTTATTTATCCCCTCGGCTGAGCGATTCTGTAGTTATATCCTGTAGTTCTATGTCGTACTTTGCTGTTATTTTTACTCGGGCCGTGTACGCAGGAATTAAAATCACATTAATGAATTTTTCTAATTTGTTAAATGGCAAAAAAGGCGATTGGATTTATTCCAGAAGTGCCAACGGGATGCTCAAGGGTGGGTTTCCCTTATTGTAGTTTTTGAAGGACCGGAGTCAATCTTGCGTACATGTTTCCCCATTACTCGTACGCACTGCATTAGTGGCGATTGATAAATAAGCAGGCTTGTTCTTTTTTTTTTTTACTTTCGTGTAAGCATTACTCTAAATTGTTTTAATCAGTTGAAGCAGGTGGCCGAGGGAGGAGTGACCACAGCCAATGACCAGTTGAATCGTTCTGCCGCCTCCTCCTTGTACCAGGTACTGAGTAGTTTTTTGTTCTTTTCTATTTAGATTATCGGTGGTCGATGCTTAGCGTGAGTTGTTCATTGTCGACACAAGCTTAATTGTCGTCTTCAGCTTATATTATCGTTACGTTTTGCATTTATTTGCCGTAATATACTTCAAACGGTTTTAAATATCGACCAGATGAATTTTTTTATTCGCTTACAGATGCTGAACAAACCTCCGGAACCCTCAGATCTGATGGGGCAGGCTCATCAACCCGCTGCCGCGCCTCAAATGCACGTTCCTCATGATCTAGTGTATAAACTGCTTCATGTTCAGGAGGTGAGATGATTTTCCAAGTAAGCAACAATGTGTAATGTAAAACTAATGAGGATCTGCGTTTTCAGCAACAGCGCCAGGTGCAGCAGCAGCAAGAACTGAATAAGCTGTTATTTTCAAGCGGAAGATTGGCACCTCCTCACGTGTCCGGAGCTCTTTCTCCGCTTCCCCCTGATCTGCAGATGAAAGTTGCCAACTCGCAACCCTCCGCTGAACTCCTCGCTCGTCCAGAAGCCCAAGCCATTCTCCAAGGTATTCATCCCCTTCGGTCGTTTTCCCCTTCCGATTGACCGTCACCGGTGATTCCTTGCAGGGCTTCGTCAAGGCGAAATAACGCCTCAGCACTTGGTTCAGCAGTTGCAGAATCCGGCAATGCAGCCTCGACATCGAGAGGTTCTAGCCTCGATACTGAAGCTTCACGGAAGCTCTCCGCGTCCGGCCAGCCCGCTCGTTGTTCCTTCTGATCCAACCCTCATTCAGAAACTCATGCTGCAGCAGCAGCTGAGAAACCCGAGTCCTCTGCCTTCTGTACATAACGGTCAGTATTCGAATTCTGTCGGGATATTAGTTTTCACTCCTGTATTTATTTCTCGCACAGTATTTGTTGTTTCTTTCCCGTGGCAATTTATTACAATTCGCACGGTTTGAGAGATACTCAAAGACTGCGACGCATCGTCGTTGTGTTGTGAGTATCACGTTGGCCCGGGGTCGTTGCTCATTGGCTGTCGCCATGGAAACCAATACCCAATCAGAAAACCACGAGTGGCATGGCGCCCGTTTCGAAGGGGTTTTCTATATCTCTTGAACTTTTATTAAATTATGGATGGCCGTATGCGTCCATGAAATCAAAATGGCGTATCAACGGTAAAAAAAAATTACAGAAAGACTCACCTTAGCCGAAAGAGGGATGTAGCTGAAGGGGAAGGGACACAAAAGGAAACCCACTTACCCCCTTGCAGTACCACGACGTTCCTCCTCCGCTGGCAAATTAATAAATTAAACGTTAATTAAATAAATTAATAAGCAAAACGTTAATTTACAAAACCATTTAAAGAGTGAACTTTTTCCCCCGAAACGGGAAAAGGCAGCTCGAGAAGCAACAGAGCCTTAGAGGTATTAAACACCGGCCAGAATTGGGTAATTGGATTTGTTACTCTGTTTTGTAGCTTTCTGTCCGTCGTCTATGATCCCACCGAACCCTTTAGGAACAAGTCCGATCACTTTAACGGTTCAACATGCAGGTATTGCTCCAGTGTTTTCTGTGTTGATATTTTTAAAAAAAAAGTACGCTTTGCCACCAATCCAAATTTGCATTGTTTATTTTATTGATAGTTAGTTTTCTTTGTCGGTGTGCAGTGGGACTCGGTTTAAGTGCATCGATCCCTGCCAGATAAAAGTTATACTCGTACACGACAAAAATCGAGTCTTGCTTATTTATGATTCTTGTCGATGTGCTGGAGCCTTGTTTTTAAGTCCTAAAAACTTTTTGTGTTTTTCTTTCTGCCTTATTTGGTTTTTTTTTTAGATTCCAATTTCTTGTCTCATCCTTGTAGCATTTACATGTCGGTGTTGTCATACTTGCCCCCGTGGGCGCCATTAAAAATATATTCCTCACGAATTCATACCGAAATTGTGGTTCAAATGCTTTTGCGTCCTTTTTCCTGTCCCATTTGCATTGGATGCGCTCTGAATGGGAGAAAGAAGAACTCTCAGTTGGTGTTGAATGTTGGTGTTGATCGATGCATATGCTGTCGGGGTCGTCCGGGACAAGCGCGAGTCTCCCTGGCCGGTTTTCGCGAGCAGTTGCTCGCGGATGCCAATCGATTGATGTTTGATTGTAGGCCTGCCCCATCGCGTGCCATCCCCTCGAGAACTCATGCTCCACACTCAAACCATCATGCAATCCGCTCTCATCAAGAAGAAGCTCGAGGAACAGCGGGAAAATTTTAGAAAACGTCAGGAAATGCAAAGGTAACGCATTATCTTTACCTCTTCCTCTGCTTTTGTGTCTGTGGTCACGGTTAAACATTTATTTTCCAGGGCTGCTTCTCCCAACGTAGTTGCAGGCTCAAAGTCCCCGAATCTTCTGCCAGCCACGTCGACAACAGTTACCAATATCAACAGTCCCACTAGCTCGGCTTTGTTGAACCCAGTCAACAATAGCAACAACAATAACGTTAACAAAATGGGCTCTGCCAGCAGTAGCAGCAGTAGCACCACCACCACCCCCACCACCATCACCACCACGACCGCTACCACGACCACCACCACCCTCATCACCACCAACACCACCACCACCCCCACGCCCACTCTCCCCGCCACCAACAACAACAACTACACCAGCCCCACCACCTCCTCCTCCACGACCAACAACAACGTCCTCATCGTCGCCAACAACAACAACATCAACACGAGCACCACGACGGCGACGAGCGTGGCGGTGGCGGGAAGGAGCAGCGCGACGGCGGCGAAGCCCACGACCCCCCTCGCGTTCACCCCGACCTCGGTGCTGCGCAAGATGACGGCCGATCAGCAGCCGACGCAAGTGAAGGACGCAGATGGTAACAAAATCAGCAAATACGAGTTGTTTCAGGCCAAGTTACAGCGCCAAAACGAGCTTTTCAAGATTCAGGCGGCGCAGTCTAGTCGCTTTTTAGCTAATAATCAGTTACTGGGACTGAGAAGTCCACAGCAGCAGTGGCCGATTCAAAAGCAGCCAATGCAGCAACAGCAGCAGCCGTTGCAACAAGGTAAACCCGTACAAGAATGAGCACTTTGCAATTGCGAAAAGAGAAAAATACAATTTGCGATTTGCTCATTCAATAGACTGTTTTTCTTCCGCTTCCGTTTGTTAATTTGATGCTTTTGTGCATTAGAAACTGTTAAAGAACTTCGACTGTTCAAAGGGTCCAAAAGAATACAAGGGAAGGGAGGGGGGATTGCTAAGGTTGCGCAATGTGTTGCTTTCGCGAACGGATCCATTAAAATACAATTGTATTTACTCACTGCAACACTAAAACGACGAAGTTATCTTTACAATTTTAAACCAAATTGTGTTTTATTAAAAGATATACAGAGATTATACTAATGGTAGATATACAATTACAGTAAATACAGAAAGTCAAAGTTGTGTTCTCAGTTAAAAAAATGTCTGAGAGGAGTGTAATAAATTGAGACTGCGCAACCTGGCAGTCGAAGGATTGTCTAGTCGTAAAGGAGAGTAGTCGTAGGCTAGAAAATTGACCTGGAAAGTTTGTTTCACTATCGTTACCATTTTTCATTATAATTTGTTAAGAGCCCATTCGTTGTCTTCGTATTATTCCCGCCAAAAAGAGCAAAAACAAACGAGACTAACGATCGTGAACAAACTTTTTTAGGTCGCGCCATCGTGAAGGGGAATGGCAACTATGCCCCTGCTCCACTCTTAGGCGCAGGATTGGTAGACCTTCCATTTGGCAACAATGCTCGAGGCGTCTATCCGCAAAGGTCCAAATTGACAATGCCAACTGCTTCACTCGTTCAGCCCAATCTCTATAACAGTTTCCCGACGCCGGCCAACAGAGTTCCTCCCAACAGAGGTAAGTCTTTGGCCAGTTACTCCGCTTCTCTGCTTCTCCTGCTTCCTTTCCAACCCCTTTCCGCCGCCACCTCCGCCGTCCCCGCCTCCCTCCGGTACGTATCCCTCCTCTTTGACACTCAGCCTCGGGGTGCCTGGAGGCCCATCTGGAAGAGAGCCTAAATCTCGTGAGCGAGCTCTTAGCTCAAGCATTTGGCGACACTGTCCACCTTTCCTGGCAAACCGCATTCCCTCTCGCTTGCGAAGAGCCGTTATTCGGCGGAAGTGACAGTTTAAAAGATGAATGTGTCTCTCCAGGACTCGCTCCACAGATGGGGCCTCTGGCCCAGCATAACGTGAACATGAATCCCGCTCTGCAGCACATGCTCATGTCCCAGAACATGACATCGGCCCAGCAGAGGAATCTGTTCAAGCCGGGTAAGACGTGCTTTTCTTTTTCACCCCCGCCAAAGAGTGGTTGGCCCTGGAAAGGTCGTGACCCCGACCGACTTTCCAGACTTAACCCCTTCTGGTTCCCGCCTCTTCCAGGGTTAATTGCGCTCCTTCTGTTTGTTAATTAAGTGAGAGTTAATTGGGATAATGGCGGAGGAGCGCTCGCTAACGAGGCATTGTTTTCAGGTATCCGGAATTCCTTCCCGCAGTTTCTCCCCCCCAGCGGCGGCGACGGGGACCTGTCGACCTCCCCGACGAACTCGAACCAACTGGCCCACTGGTTCTCCCCCGAGCTCCTCGCCCAGGCACAGGCTCAGACCAGGAGCGGCAAGTCGGACTCGACACTCAACATGGTCAGCGTTGAAGAACTGGAAAGACTCCAGCAGAATTCAGCCCCCGTCATTAACTAATGTAAATATTAATGGTATGTTTAGTTTATTGTTGTACTCATCTACCAAAGACAATAAATGTTGTTCTCGCAAAAAACTCCGACACCTTTGTTTGTTTAGTTTTAAGATAGTTTTAAAGGGGGGTGAAACTTTCTAACACTGCCATTCCCCACCCTTTGACACCCACTCACAACCTGAAGACTTTTTTGAACGAAAGGTAAGTTGCCACCGTCCAACCCTGGTTCAGCCCTTCCTTCCCTCCCCTCTCCCACCGACTGCAGTCACTAAAGAACGCCGGGAAATTTGGAAGTGTGTTTGTCCGCGTTGCTGTCGACGAAGACGCCCAAAGAACAGCGACAGTAATGAAGTAATTTGTTTTTTTCTCAGATTAATCGTATCGCTCGATGAAGACTGAAGAGGGATGTTGCAGATGTTGTGATGATTAGCCGAAGAAGTGACTAAGGGAAAGATTATATTAAAGCTATATATATAAATATAGAGTAAGAAGAAGAGAAGTTAATATAAAGAATTGAAAAGGACTCATTTTGCGTAATTTTAAGTCATCTTCCAGTTGAAGTGACCGACTATAATGGCTTAAATTCGTATGCGAGTGTAATTATAAATGTACGGTTTTGTTTAAATAACACATTCCGTTTTCTCATGTAAATCGCGTTCATTTCTAAATCATCCCCTTTGACCTACCCCGTTAAGATACCTTTCGACCTCTTCCATTTCGGTACACAAATACACTCAGTTTACACTGCAGACAATACAATTAGCTTTAAAGTAAAAAGGGCAGCACTGCTTTTTAATTCCCACTGAAATAGGGGTAGTTTTTATGTACCTTTACTCCCTCGAGTTCTTTGTATAAAAGCATATAATCAACTAAAGAGCCCATTTTATTTTTCCTGATTGGCCGAGTAAGAGGATTCTTGCTGTCACTTGTGTTGTATTGTTTTGTATTTTATTTACTGAATAGACAAACCTGATAACCCAGGGATTCAGCACATTCTGAAGTTCTCAACAGATTGCAGCTGACAATTCAGTTGTGAAGAAGGTCAGGTCAGAAAAACTTTAGCAAATGATCGCAAATCACATTTATTGGAGAAATCACCTCTGTAAAGATGATAACGTGGCATCAGCCATTCAAAAAAGTACAACGGCCGCTAAGTAAATTGCATGAAAGAAGATGAATTTCTCGGTGTCGCATCTTCTTCCTTGCATTTTGCTCAGCATAATATATTTATTATTTTTACATCACCCTCTACCACTCTTAACATCAGAAGAGCGAATATGAGCATTTTTTTCTCTTTTAAAAAACTAATTAACGGTGCAGTATAATCATCTAATGCAACGTAATATTTTTTAAAAAAATAAAAATATGATAAAATATAATTTAAAAATAAAATGTGACTGAATAAAAACTACTTTTTCCTCACTTTTCTGCCGTTAAGTGTGTAGAGTGGTTCGAAACGGTGGCGGGAGAGGAGCAATAAAAACTTGGCCAAACCTCTTTTTAAAAAATCCCACACGTGGTTTAACAAGCGAAAATTTGCCGATTAAATGTCGACATTTTTCCCCCCGAGGCAATTTTTCGCTTCTCGCTCACTCAGCACTGCTTCTTCACTCTCTGCCCATCGCACTGCTAACACTTTTTCGCTATTGTCATCTAATCATCACAGTTTTTCAAAGTTTTCTTCCGAGTCCGCTTGTTCACTCGTCCCCCGCTAAAACCGAAATTGAGTCCGTTGCTAATCGACTCAGTCTCAGATGAGTAACCGGGGTACTGGCCCTGGAGAAGAAAGCGGCCGGTGAGAGAAGGTGGCCGTCGCCCCTCAGCGGGGAGTGCTCACCTCGTAGGGCTCCCCGGGCGCCCCCTGGGGGCTGTCCCCGGTGCTCGCCCGCGAAATCGAGCCGCACTGACTGTCCGACACCTCCGTCTGGGCGGGGCACTCGAAGTGGACGCAATGAAAAACCTCGTTGGCGGTGTTGTGCGTGCCTGTGATCTTTATGAAGACGACCGGCCGCCTCTCGAACGTGAGAGTCTGCCACGACCTGCAGTTCTCCCTCGTCTTATCGGCGACTATCTCCCACTCCCACGCGTTCACGGAGGTTTCAATGTAGTAAGAGTAGGACCTCTGGTCGCAGTCCCAGAGAAGCAGTCTGGGGAGAGTTGAGGGTTGTTAGTTGGGTGAGGGAAACGAGGGGGCGGACGAGAGGGGTTTACCTCATGGAGTCGATCATGTAAGGCTGGCCGAGCTGGACTAAGATGAAGCCGGAGTTGAGCTGGTGGCACGTGTAACCGGAATCCCAGTCGTGTTTGTTTGTCTCCCCGTTGAGCAGGGCGTCCCTGGACCTGGAGACGCCTTCGATGACGCTCGCGCTCTTCTTAATAGTGGCGACATTCTCCTTAGGAACTGCAAGAGAAGTACTCGTGAGGAGAAGAGAGAGAAAGAGGGAAAGAGTGAACCAACCTATGAGTCCGTTTTGCAAGGTGGGCACGTTGCACGTGTACATTGCTTCAAAACTGACCACGTGGAACACTTTATTGACTGTGTTGTTCGTTCCGACTATTTTGATGTAATTTACTACCCTTTCTTTGAAGTATAGGTACTGCCACGACCTGCAGTAATATCTCGTGTGGTCTATAACGCGAACCCAATCCTTCTGGTTCATCGACACCTCAATATAGTAAGAGTACGACCTGAGAAAACGAGACGTTTTACAAATGAACTCCTCCAACTTGCCATCCTCACTTCACCCTCATCACCTGAGGTCTTTGTCCCATAGAAGCATTTTTATATGATTGATGATCGCCTGAGTTCCCAGTTTGATGACTATTCCGTGATCCTCGCTCTCGTTGATGGAGTGTCGAGTGTATCCCCTCTCCAGGTCGTAATTGTCCGTGTTTCCGTCCAGCAGCGCGGATCTCATCTCGCCCTTCAGTACCTGAGTTCCTAGCGACAGGTGGGCCATGTTCTCTTCGGGCACTGCGTATAAACAACCCTTATTAGTGCATTCGAAAGGCGGTGGGGGACACAAAGGCGCGGACACCTACACAAACACCCTCTATACTGCAGCTCGCTGTCCTTCGCCTGCGTGCGCGCCTGAATGGCGTCGAGGATTGTCTCCGGGCTGACCAGGTTGGCAGGGCGAACCACATCCAACAGCTCCTCGATGGACATCAACGGCAGCCTCACCACTTCGAGGATCGAGGAGATATCGCACTCGGGATTGGCTTTGGACCAATTGCAAACGGCGCGGAATATCTCCACCTCGGGGGCGTAGAATGAATCCCTTGCCAGTATCTCCCTGAGAGCGTCCTGAGACGAAACAAAGGTGAGAAGGCGTTCGGGAAGAGAGTGTGTCTCACCCCAATCGAAATATTCACCGGGGATAAGTGGTTGAATGTCTCGTGATGAATCACTTCCAATGAGTTCCTCTCCATGAACGATGTGCAGAACTTTGTCAAGAACTGGAGTTGGTAGAGCCGACCCGAGTCGTAAATGACGCAGACGTTTTTGATCTGCAATATCTCCCTCAAATAGTCCCCAATTGCGGATTCCAACTCAGTGAACCCGTATTGATGTGACAGTCCCAGAGTGTCGAGAATTACTTCTTCCTGAAACCCCAACGGAGGGTTATTTCCTGTCCAGAACACCGGCGCTGACTCAGCACTCACCTTCAAGTTGCCGAGGGAGATATGCCCGGTGTATATATACTTGAGCAGTCCTTTGAAAGCTTCGATGGTCGCGCTTTTCATTTCTATTTCGGACTGCTGAGATTCTTTCAGTCCCCCATAGAGCAGAGCTCTGAAATAGTCACTTCTCGATGCGAGAATCACTTTATGAGCCGGAAATCTGTTACCTGAAGAGTATAAAAGAGTTGAAATCCGCACAGTTTTCCCAAATTACATTGAGAGCTTACCTTCAACAATCAATGACACATCACTGTACTCCTCATTGAGAAAGAGTGCCCCAATGTGTTCAGATAGATAATTAGTGTGCTCAATTTCCCCACTTGGAGCATTCATGGAACTCATGATTATGTTGTTACTTATTTACATATATTATGTCCTTGAGCTTTTTTTTTTTAATGCAGACTCTGAAAAGAAAATCAAATGGTGATGATCTCACTTTGAATGCATCAGATCAAAGTTCTCATTATGATTTGACTTTATCTCTCTCAAATGACAACAAACTGTCCTGTGATATTTTACAAGTGGTTAAGATTCAAAGACTCTTTGATAAAAGCATTAAATGTGAAGAGCCAATGCAGATAGTGGATTTATGTACTTTGGCAATACAATGGAATGAGTCGACATGGAAAAAAAAGTAATTTTTGCATACAATCTTGTCATGTGCATATTATTTTTTTTTCATTTTCATTATTTAATTAAAATTATAATTTACAAAAAAAAACATTGTGGAAACTGCAACAAATCTGTATTAACATAAACACATGCAATCAACTTTCATACAACCTGATCATCATGTTCGTCATTCTGTATGGTTAAACCAAAACCAAAATTACATTACCAACACTTCCTAATGTCCCAATACAATGTCTTTTTAAATCAGCACAGCCACAAATACAAATAGATTTTGAAAAAACTTTTCTGAAGTGTCATTCGGATTTTCAACCAAACCAATGATTTCGATTGAAACCAAGCATAGTTCCACTGCTCTTGAATATAAATAGATTCTTGTACTAAGAGCAATTTTGTTAAGGCAATGCTGACAAAAATTTCCCCTTAAATTAGTTAATTAAACAGAAAAATGACTTTCTTATCTGTAAGACATTTTACATAAACTTAAATTTAATGCCACTGAAAATATGAGTGATTTCATTATAAATTTTCTTCCATTTTCGTTGACCAACTTTGCAACAGTTCCTCCTCCCAGAATTACTCCCTCCTACAGTGACATACTATGCACACTTACATCATGACCTTTTAAAATAATTGTTAACACCATCAACAGGAATGAACATAGAGATCTGTGAATTAATTCCGACCTTACCTGCACAGGAGTGTAAAACGAAATGCATGGCAAATATTTCCTATAGAATAAAAAGAGCACCCATCTCAAGCGGTACAGCTGACAATCATAATTTAAACTTATATCCCCAGAATAAATGCAAATTAAAAAGGCAAATCATTAGCAAATTGATCTGTAAACAATTTGACTTTGTCCGATTGCAATCGAAGCTTTAAATGGTCAGAAAAGCGCTTTGCTACAGCCTACAGCTTTTTATCGAGACAATCAGCTGACTGCAAGCGTAAAATTAAACACTCGATGTCCTGATACGCGTTGCAATAAATCAAAAAAACAACAGTAAAAAAACCCGTACCTCAAATGGCAACCCAAATATTATAATCGGTCACGTGACCCAGTGGGAATTGGTGCCAAAATAACAATTGGTCGTGGCAGCAGATTTTCTTTACAGAAAACGCGGGATTTTAAAAACATTCTGACACGAACTGTCAAAACGTGTAGTTTTTTAAAACGCTTTCTCAAAACATCACGTTTTATATTGACATAATTTTTTTTCTAATATTTTTTATACCTTATAAATAAATTTAAGAATTTAGATTTTAATACTGAGGAGATCTGACGAAATCTCAGGTAATTTCATTTCAAAAAAACGATGTTTTATATGGGGATTGTTGAACGGGTTCAAATAAACGGTCGAAAATCCTTATAAGGCTTAAAGATTTAGTTTCAGTTTGAATGATTTTAAATGAAAATCATGCAAATACTGAAGCAACTCAGTGGAAATAAACAGTCCACGTTTAAATTAACTTAACGGCATTCAAGAACAAAGACATTGAGACTATGCTTATGTCAACTTTTTAGGGGAATCGTGAAAAAAAAATAAAAAAACGAACATTTGGCCTCGGTCATTTAATTGAGAATATATCAACTACTGGCTAATAGTGGGATCCAATAGAAAGAGAAAATGGATAAAACGGAATTTGACTCTCGAAATTAAGAAAGTCTTGAAAGCTCCGAACCAAACGTTCCTCGGTTTCCACTATATAATCTAAGACAGCCATAAGCACTCATATTTGCCTTATTTGAATGGAAAGGGTCTTTGCAATTAGCCATGGAATTTTAGGGCCAAAGTGATAACTTGGTGCACAGTTCTTACTCACATTTGAATCCGTTTTTCAAACGCTTAACCCCATGGAAAATGGTATTCAATATTAATTTAAATAATTTATGCTACTTAAGACCTGGAAATAGTTGTAGTTGGCCTCATTTAAACCGTGCTATTCTCATGCTTAGCGTTCGACGAGGATTCCATTTAATTACGTTTAGTTCGCAGTTACCACGAGAAGCCCGGGATTCTTGTTAGAGAATGTTCCACCCTTACTCTCCTTCCAACCCCTTCTCAAACCAAAGCTAAAACCTTCCTTTCTTTGCCACTTTCCCTCTTGGTACCCATCGCCAACATGTCAACTTCATTTATTTTCATTCCCAGTCCACACCCTTCTCATTTCACTAACTCATCCTTGTCTTTACTATATTAGCTACCCAAGAGCTACCCAAAAACCTCTTAACTGGGTATTCACATTCAGGATCAGAGGAAATGGAATTATGTATTATATTTCCCTTTGCTCTCCATAACCCATTGCCATATAATCATTCGGCATTTATTATATTTTTACCCCGTGTTTGTAATGTTTCACTGTTGTTTTGCTTTTGACGGTGATGTATTTGGCATATTTTTCATAATGAGTGAATGAGGGCGGTCCTTTTGTCATTTCGAGGTCGTTTTTCTTTCGCATCAACGAATCTATGCCATTGAAATTGCTTTTCCAATTAATGCAGTTCAAATGCACAGCTCTTCTTAAGAGTTAAAAGAATCAAATAAAAGCCTCTTCTTTAACTTTCTGCAATTTGTCATAAGTTGAGAAAATGTTCTGCTTATGTTTATGTTTCACCAGTCAAAGCGGAACTCGTCAACTTTCGGTGAGATTCGCCGGTCTATTGTTTTAACATTAATTTTATAAACTCTGAAAGGCAAACGGGGGTTTTATTTGGCTTTTCCGAAGTTAAAAAGGAAATCTTCTCCACTCTCTTTTTCTTCTATTTATTTTTATGTATTAATGTTTGCGGAAAGAGCGAATAAAGAAATATTTTTCTCAAGATAAATATTGGGCTAAATTGTAAAATTTGTAAGGAAAACGATGCAAGGTTTATGGGAGCGACCTTTCGGATAAAACGTAATGGGCTTCTCCTCCCATTTGCTTCCCTTGTTCCCGCAGCGCCTCCCCTCGCCGCCCCCCGCCTTTCAAAGCTTCCAAATAACACACGGTACACTAAAGATATCTTATAAAAGAGATTTTTAAAACTCATGTATTTCTCACTCTCCCCTAAGCTAAGCGCGGGCGGGAACCCATTTCGATCGGAGAACCAGACAGTTTCTGCTGGAAACCTACGAACCAGAGACCATATAAGACAAGTTGAAGTTTCGTAATTCTAAAACCGTCCCTCCCTCCGCCCGCTCACACTCGAGCTTTCTCCTCGCCACCCTTTCTTTCTACCTTCCCACGGGACACAGACTCGTCAAGCGAAAGCTCGGCTCCATAGAAAACTTCGCTTCCCCTATCCGCCGACCTCACACGCCGACATTTTACTTTTCCACGGATTCCCATCCCTCGGGCTCTTCTTCGAGAGATCCAAACTTCTCTTTCCTCCCTCCTCCCCTCCGCCCCTCCGCCCTCCAACCCTCCTTCCTCTTCTCAAGACGTCAAACATTCTCTTATTGTTTCTTAAGAAACACTCCTCTTCAGAAACTAGATACAATGTACATTTTTCGAATAGATTTAATCTCACCGCTCCCTCGAATGATGGATTGCTTATGAAAGAATCCGGTTTAGGGCTTTCCAAGATGTCTGCCCGACCACCCCTTCCCGCCCCCTCTCCTTTCTCCTCACTAATGGATGTCCTCCGCCAACTGGTGCCTTTTCCTCCGCCTGGGCGGCCGCCATCTTGCCGATTCAAGCGAAAACCATTCTCCGCAGGAGAGCACCTCTTCGCCGGTCGTTAGAGCACCGCAGGCTGCCGCCGTTGCACAAAGCAAAGCGGCCGAAGACCTGGGTCGCCGAGAAGGGGTTGAGACTCGGTGTGCCCTCAGCCCCTTTTCACGGCCGAGGAAACATCCTCAAAGAAGGAATTATAACCGAGAGGAACTGCAACGACCCCTGCAGGTGCATGTAATTTTATTTGTGGTCAACTGACCGCCTCCTTTTCTCTCCCAGCCCTCCTGCCATCGGTGGAAGGACTCGTTCACTTGACGAGGAAGAAGTGCTTTTGGGAGGAGGGTCGGGAGGGGTTCGTTACACGGAAGAGGCTGGATGTGAGGGAATAAATTCAGGAGGTGTCAGTGTAATGGGGAAAGGCTGTGGGCTGCGAGGGGCTACAATGGGGATTCGAAGGGAATTGAAAATGTCTGAAGGGAACGGAAGTCAAACCGATGCGGGGGCGAAGTGGAAGATAAGCAAAATGACATTTGTGAATACCCAAGATGTATGTGAGCTTCCCCTTTCTCTTTAGCTGCCACTGTTTCCTCCCTCAGCCACCCCTTTATCTCTATCCTTCCTATCCAACTACTGCGAATCCGCACTTATAATTAATTACAACAATTCACATTCACCGGTCATTAGTTCTTTCATTTCGCACCACTAAAATAACGCAAATTTCTTTACTTCGTTGCACAATACTCTTTTATAAACCGAAGAAGATTAACACCAAAAAGTCATTTTAATTTAAATTATACTTTACCTTTTTATACTCTTTTAAATCAACACTGCGTTTTATTAAAAGATATTCAATTATTAAAACATTATAGTGCACTATTTTTTAATCTCCTCAGTGATTTTTTTGATGGTAGCTTTTTTAACCCTTTGAGAGTGTTCAAATAAAACAGTGGTGTTAGGAATGAGGTTTTGTCAAATTAAATAAGATATTCAAACTAATTATTATGACAAACGCTCCCAATTTCAAATGGAATATTAGAAAATCAAATACAGTTTCATTTAAAGAGTATATAATATAAAATAAAATGTTTTATCGTCAAAAATTATAATAAACATAATCTTTTATTATCGATTTAGGCCTCACAAAATTTTTTTCATTCTCTTTAGAGTCAAAACAACAAAATCTCATTTCAAATGAGATCTCTGATAACCGCCATTTTACCACAGAGAAAAACCTTCAATTAATAAATGATTTTAATGAAATGCCGAGTTTCAGTGATTAATTTAAAAATAAAAATATAAAAAAAAACAGGGTTTGAAACCCTAAAGTGAGTGAACTCTGACCCCAACACCGTTAGAGGGTTAATTTTTAACCCGTCAGGTTCGACAAACTCTTTTTGTTTATTTTTAAACAAATTAGTTTATATATTTTTACATTTTTTCCGCAAGTTAAAGGATAAAAGCCTTTCTTTATATTATCTTACATAAAATGATAAATAAAATGAATGAATTAAAATTAATTCAATTTTAATGAATGTA